>NCQT01081951.1:10492-20678 GCA_002740465.1 Stenocereus thurberi | reverse complement strand
ATCTTCCACCTCGGCGTAAAGTTCTTTCCCAAATAGTCAGCGAGGAGGACCCCCTGTAACAATTCCGCATTTCCTAAATGCTGCTTTATTTCTTCTGAACGCGTGATTCCTTGGTAAAAAACACCGATGATAATCGAATCATGAGAATTTACCTCCATTTCTCAATTTTAAACCCTTTTGCTGTTTCATACATACAAGACATGCCAATTGGCCATTAGCACTCTACCCATATAACATTCCATATACAGGGAAATCATTGATGGTCTATATAAGTGCAGCCTTCATCTGAAATGTATGCCCCGTAGAAATGTCATAAGCCTCAACTCCAACATCCCACAACTCTTTCAACTCATCAACAAGAGGTTGTAAATATACATCTATCTTATTCTTGGGATTTTGGGGGCCGAGGATTACACAAATCAAGAACATAAATAGTGTGGTCATACACATTTCAGAGGGGAGGTTATAAGGTATAACTACCACCGGCCAAATGGAGTATGATCTTGAAGACAAAGTGTAAGGATTAAATCCATTAGCACATAAGCCAAACCTCACATTCCAAGACTCTGCAGCAAATTCAGGGTACTTGGTATCGAAAAACAACTATGGGCAAAAAGATCTCGGCAACGATGTGGTCCAAATTGATTATTGCCGAAAAGGTTGCATGCTATTTTATAAGGAGGACGCAAACCTGGATGCATGCAAGTTTTGTAGACATTCAAGATGGAAGAGGCAAATGTCATAACAAAGGAATTAAAATTCATTTTCATACTCAAGGATGCATTATTTGCCGTTAAAACCTTAACTGTAGAGGTTGTATACATCAAGAAGTACTGCAGAGCACATGAGATGGCATTATGAACATCGGCGTGAGGACGGTGTTTTATGTCATCCATCAGATGGGGCAGCATGGAAACATGGCACGCGGTTGTTAGGTGGCCACATCTCTTTCATTAATTAAACAATTTTATTAAAACAATTTTGTGGCATGTTATAATCAGATTTGATACTCAACAGTCCTACCGCAGCAGAGAGCTCACCGTGGGTCAAACAACCATCATATAAGGGTTGTTGAGCAGCTTGAACCATATTATAAAATGGTTCTCAGTAAGTGCTTGATCCTTCTTCCCTTACATTTTTGATTTGCTATTATAGCATCATCAACCATATCCTCTATCTAATCTATGTAGGATTCATAGTAGTCATTATTAATATGACTTGAACCTCCAACTTCGAAAATTTTACTATTTGAACACCCAAAATCATATTGCTAAGGGTCTATTTCCCCATGACTTATCCAAAACCAATACCCTTGCACAAAATCCTTATACATAAGGTGCATCTTGACTTCATCGGATGTCAAGTACACTTCGCACAAGGACATCTATAATTTTCCCCATTCAAAAACTCTATCTGTCTACGTATAAATTGATCGAATTGGTTTACTTCATCTAAAAATTCTTGCGCATAACCACTATGATCAGACAGTAATCTATTATACATCCATCTACAATGTCGAGAACCATTCATATTCTGCTTAAATAACAATAATCACATAAGGTATTTGACAAGAATTAATTTCAATTAAAATTATAATAATTACATAAATTACTCAATTATATATTATATATGTTTACTTATAAATTTCTACATGCACCAAAAAAAAACTTATAAATTTCTACAAATATACTTATATTCTAACAAATTTCACAAAACTAATAATTCATACAAAGTTGACCACTTTATTCCACCAACATATCAAATTTTAACTTAAAATTACCAAATCTAAGTGTACATTACGTTGGGCAAAATCTTCAGACAAATAAGAGCTACATCTTCATACGAACATCACATTTGAGTAAAATTACAAATTAAAGCATCTTAATCTACCAACATATCAACTTTCAAGTTCACATCGCCAAACCTAAACCCTAAATTACATTGAGCAAAATCTCCAACCAAATTAGAGCAATAACCTCACACAAATACCACATTTCAACAATATTATCAATTAAAATATTTCATTCCACCAACATATGAAATTTCAACTTCAAACTATCAAACCTCAATCCTAAATCGCATTTACCAAATTCTTGTAATGAATTAGAGCAATAACCTCACACAAATACCACATTTCAACAATATTATCAATTAAACCATTTCATTCCACCACCATATCAAATTTTAACTTCAAACTACCAAACCTAAACCCTAAATCGCATTTACCCAAATCTTGCACTAAATTAGATCAATAATCTCACACAAATATCACATTTCAACATAAATATGAACTAATTATGAAATTTTAATAATCTAATACAAAAATTTGTAGAAATTACAACAAATTTACTTGAAGAAACTTACCTCAAATTTGTTGAAAAAACCGACAAGCGGGGTAGGAGAGGGCGGCCGGTGGCTACCGGCGGTGGGGGGAGGGCGGCGACCTTTCCGGCGGTTGGGTGGAACTGGCGGTGGTCGGACGGAGCTCCAGCATTCGCCTCTCTCTCTCTCTCTATTTTTCTTCTCTTCGAGTGAGTGAAACCAGAACCAAAATTTCTGGTTTCACTTAAAAGGGGTGGCGACGGACCGGCGATGGAAATTTCGGCGCCAACCCAAAATTTTTTGAATTTCAAATCTTTTCCTGGCTGGGCAACAGAAATTCTGTTGCCTGTATAATTTTTTTTTTTTTTAATATGAGCGACGGAAATTCCGTCGCCAAGGCTGAATTATGGTGACGGAATTATGTGTCCGTTGCCAAGTTTGTCGCATAATCTGACTTTTTTTGTAATACTGTTTTTCCGTTGCCATATCCGTCGCTAGGTCTGTCGTTAAATAATCCTGTCACTATATTCCGTCGTTATTTTGAACTTTTCTAGTAGTGCTTGTTTGTAAAAAAGTGTTGCAAATAACAATCACCTTTTAATTGTGATTACCACAAACTATGTAGTCATTATTGCATAACAAAGTTGACTACATTGCATTATGTTAGATGTTCTAGAAGTGCAAAATTTTGCAAGGTGTGGGGTTTTGTTGTATGACCTATCTGGCGTCCAGTTTTATACGTGAATTTATGGATAATTACTAAGAGCATCTTCAACTCAAGTTTCAAATTTTAGAAACTCCGATCCACTTTGCGACATCAACAAAACTTACATTTTTTGGAACTTGCATTGGAAATGTCCACGGGAGCTACATATTTGAAATGGTGGGGCCTGCATGCGAGTCGCGTGTCCCACGCTGCAAATTCTCTAATGATCGAAAAAAATGAAAGGATGAAAATTGATTCCAAAGAAAAAATTGACGTAGAAATTAACTAGATGGAAGCATGCATGCGTGGGGGACAAAATAGATTATAGGGTTAGCCCCAACTTAGCCGGTTGGGACAAAATATTTGTATGTGTATTATAAAATATTGTACTTTTAATAAATGCTATTAAAATCAAAATGGCTTCTGTCTCATTTTTGGAAAATGGAGAAAAACAAGAAGGGAGACCAGGGCTTTAATTTAAGTTTGAAGTTGGCTGAGAAGTACAACGCCTAGCGGGTGAAAGCAAAATAAATGCATATGATAGGAAACAGACGACAATTATGGTGCGTAAAGAAATGTTGCAGTTCGTTTAATAGCCTCAAATGCAACATGTGTTTAATTTTTTTTTAATAAAACATTTACTTCCATAATAAGAAGAATTTAAGAGTCTCCAATGATAACTATATTTGTTTTAAAGTCTAAAACTAGCATTTGGTAATTATAATTAATAGCAATTTATTACCTGTTAGCGTAGTTTACCTACCATTAAGAATAGTGATTGGTTGTTACCAGAGCATTCACTAGTATTTCTAGCAGTTACTCATAGTTACAAATTAGATAGTTACTACGGCTAACGAAGCTTAGGCAGATTTCGACTTTCAATACAGTATCTAGGCAGGGAGGGGTAATGTATGTGATTTTGGCTTCGTGCTTGGAGAACCAGAGGCACAGTTCGCATCAAACTTTGGTTGAGGAAGCATCCTTAACATACTACTTGGGACGCAAGAAATTGAGGACATCAACGCAGGGGATCTGTGCATCCAATATTATCCAAAGCTGAAATATAATATCAACTTCAGTGCAAAATGCACAGGCCTGAATTTGCATGGTCTGCCTTGGCAAATATACCCTTTCTTCCGTACACAATATGGTTGCATTACTGGCTCAGTGTATAACTAACTGCTTCAGTTAGGTTGTTGTATTCTCTATATGAGATGGCAATCTGTTAGGAGTTAGTTAAGGCTTCTTTCATCTTCTTTCCTCTTCTTGAAAAGCTCAGCTCATTGTATATATATAAGGATAGGTCATGTATAGATTATCAATTCATCAAATTCAATACAACAGTATATCTTTCTGTCTGTTCTTGCACCTCTAATTTCATGGTATCAGAGCACAGGCTCATTTAGCTTTTGTTATCTCTATGGATTCAAATAATGCGAATCAAAATGTCACCATGCCACAAAATCAAACACAGATGCTTTCAATCCTTCTCATGATCTATTTCTTCATCCCTCATACTATCCTAATAATATATTCTTGTCAATGTATCTAGCATAGGATGAATAATGGAACCGATGCAATAAGATGGTAATCTCTTGGTTAATTCATGATGTGGAGAAGAGAATTTCATATAGTATTCTAGCCTCAAGTTCCTCGAGTCAAATCTAGGTGAATCTTGAGCAGCATTTTAGTCAGTCTGATGGCACGAATTTTTTCCAAGTTAGGGCAGATCTATACTCAATTTCTCAAGGTAATCAAGATATGGCTACTTATCTCAATGAAATCAAAAAATTGTGGGATGAACATGATTTAATGCTGTTAATTCTTACCTGTTCTTGTGGAATTAATTGTGCCACTTACAAATATTATCAAAAAATGATAGGAAAGGAGCAAATGATTTAGTTGCTTGTGGGTTTGAATGATGTATACAAAGGGGTTAGTGTTGACCCACTTAATGTGTAAGGTTTTGATGATAACAATCCTAATGTACTACTCAATATATTGTGCTTGAGTTGTGTGTTGAGACAGGATTCAAAAAATACTTGGAGGAGTTCGAATGAGTGTGGAACATCAAAGTCGATACATGTGCAAGGATTCCAACTTATAACAAGAGTCTTAGGCTTTGTATTNGTTTTATTTTTTTAGGCTCTTGTTAATATACTAATTAGAAGGTCCTTGACTTAACGTTTGCTTTGAATGATTTTTAGGTATCTCAGAACAGTTCTGAGACGTCATTCAGTAGTGTTTTGAGGCCAAAAATAAAAAAACAAGTTTCAAGGTTTTTTAGAATGATTTTTGACTGTCGAGTTTCATGAAATAATTGGAATTAATTTTTCTGATGTCAGTTGAGTCTTAAAAAAAATATTTTTCCTTTGAAATTGATGTCGAGGGATTTAATCGTACTTTTTAGGGCAGAATGTTTACCAAGTAATTAAATCCCTTGGGGTGGCTAAGATAATGGCGAAGTATGGGGGCTTGACCATTGGAGTTGATTAGTTAAGAGGAGTGGTCTTCACTCCCTCCTACTCTTGCTCCATAAGTACTTAGTGGAAGAATTGTTCTCTTTTCCCACTCATGCACATTCCTGTATTTAAGTTACCTTTTTCCTCAGTGCGTGACATGGTTTTTCTAGGGTTAAAAATTATCTTTGTGAATCAGAATTTTCAGTCAAAAAAACCTTCAAAAAGAGTACTAAGTTGAGTCTTCAATATTGGCATAATAGAGATTGTATTGCACCTTACACTCAACTTGCTTAGAAGCATTCAAGTAAGGTGTTTTTCTCTTTTTCATCAGTGAGATAAGAGAGTGTCCAAGTCTTGGGAGACGTTGGACGTGGTGCTTATAACTGGTTCTCGGGGTAGACTAAGTTACGTGTGTGATTGTTACCTTTTGTAACGTGTTCGGCCCATCTAGTGAAAATATTGCTGAAATCTTACCGTGGTAGGTCGTGGTTTTTACTCCTCAATTGGGTTAGAGGTGATTTTTCATGTAAAAATATTGTGTCTCCTTTATTATTTTCGTAATTATTTTTGTTTCTGCTTCACTCCAAACATGCATTCAAAACAGTTTTCACGAGTGTTCTGGAACAATTGAAAAAGTTGGTACACACAATTCACCCATCTCTTGTATCCTTGTGCGATTAAACCTAACAAGTAGTATCAGAGCAGAGTTCTTATATTTAGGTTAACACCTTGAGAGATCCTGAAAAGATGAGTACACCACAAGAATTTTGGAGGGTTAATCTGTGATTCGACTACCATATTTCAATGGACAATACTACAACTGGTGGAAGAATCGTACGAAGAACTACATCCAGGCAGATGACTACGAGTGGACCTGGCAAATTGGTCATTCGGTTCGAGTACGGGTCGGCTCAAGTTTGGATCGGGTCATGTTCGGATTAAGTGACATTTCGGGCTGCTTCGGTTTGGGTCGAGTATGGTTCGGTTTAGGTCGATTTCGGATCAACCAATTTTTAGTGAAATGTGCTTGTCATGCCAAAACAAACAACTTTGTAGAAAATTTCGGGTCGGATATGGTTCGGTTCGGGTCAATTCGGATTTTGGGTCCACTCTCGGGTGAGCATATCTCGGATGTCCGGTCGGATATGGGTCCGAGTCGTTCGGTTCGGGTTTCGAGTCTCTGGTCAGTTTTGTCAAGTCTAACTACGAGCTGTGGATGATCATTGAGAATAGCCCTTACACTCCAGTGAAGGCCACGGATGATGGCAAGACCGTCCCTAAGAAGCCACATGAGTTCGACTCGGATGATTTCAAAAAGATGAAGAAAAACGCAAGGGCCAAGAAGCTGTTGTACTTTGGCCTTGGACCAAACGAGTACACTCGTATCTTAAAGTGTGAGTCTGCGAAGGAGATATGGAATGCCCTTCGCTTGGCTCATGAAGGAACTAACCAGGTTAAGCAATCTAGGATCGTAGTGTTAATAAGAAAGTACGAGCTATTTGAAATGAGCGACAAAGAGACGGTGAGGATATGTACACTCATTTTACCTACATCACCAATGAGCTGAAATCGTAGGGGAAATCCTTTACCACTGAAGAATTGGTAAGGAAGATCCTACGGTTTTTGCCTCAATCGTGTGAAACGAAAGTTACAGCTATCGAAGAAGTAAAGAAGATGAACGAGATCTCTTTTTTGGATGAGCTCATTGGGAACCTTCAGACGTACGAATTGAGGAGAAGCTCTTAGGTGAAGGAAGAAATAAAGAAAGACCAAGGCCTTGCTCTAAAGGCTTTGGAAAGTGATGGCTCGGACTTGGATGATGAAGAAATGGTCATGATAACCCGGAAGTTCAAGAAATTCTTTAAGAAGACTAGAGGGAGCTTCAAGAAGGGAAGTACCAGTAAGCCAAAGAGCAGTGATCGTGATCAGTTATCGGGTTGCTTCAGATGTGGGAAACATGATCACGTCGTGAAGAATTGCCCCATGCAGAAGGAAGAACAGGGGTCAGAGCAGTTCTAAAACCATCGCAAAAGGCCGCAACAAAGCAAGCAAGGCGTTTTACTAAGGCTATGATGGCAGCCTGGGGTGAAAGTTCGGAGGAAGAAGAGGATTCTCAAGAAGAAGAAGCTACAGTGGCCCTCATAGCCAGAAGTGCATCCGAATCAAACTTTGAACCGGTCGAAAGTTTATCCCAACTTAAGGATAAGGTACGTGGTCTTAGCAAAGTTAAAATTGAGGAATTATTGCTTACTGTAATGGGTGGATGTGATGCAATAAATGCTGAGAATTGCATGCTTAAAGATGTTTGTTTAGAATTAAAAAAGGATGTCAGAATGCTTGAAAGGAACAAACAAAAACTTGAACATGTGAAGGAAATCCTCAAATGTGAAAAACTTGAGGCAGATGCCCCTTGCCTTATGTAAAGATCTTGACACGCTTAAGGACCTTATGAACACGAGAGAGAAAGTGTTTAACATTGATCTCTCAAGGCTAGAAAGTGAGTCCCTAGAGCTAAAACTAAGGCTAGAATCATTGGCGAGCAAAAACAATAAGCTGCTTGAAAAGACCCATGAGGTCGAATCTGACGTTACTCAGAACAAGCAGTGGAACAGCTCCTCAGAAGTGCTTGATTGGCTAAACACTCTCCATAACTAAAACAAAAAGGCGACTAGGATTTGTGAATAGGCGTGTCATTAAACCAGTGAATAAAAAACATGTTGGATTTCAAGAAAATATAATTTGTTTTCACTGTGGAAGGACCGGTCAGTATCGCTATACTTGTCCTTTGAGAAAAAGGACCAGGGAGAGAAACTCATTGTATGTAAATAAATGTGGATGAGAAAAGGTGAGTTAACCTTCATGATAAAGAAAATGGGACCCGAGTGGATCTGGGTTCCCAAGACTAACACTTAGCTATTTTGCAGACTAAAGTGAGACGAGGCAACCAGCTATGGTACTTGGATAGTGGTTGCTCAAGGCACATGATGGTGGACAGATTAAACCTGCTCTCAC
This sequence comes from Stenocereus thurberi, assembly GCA_002740465.1. Classification (NCBI taxonomy): domain Eukaryota; kingdom Viridiplantae; phylum Streptophyta; class Magnoliopsida; order Caryophyllales; family Cactaceae; genus Stenocereus; species Stenocereus thurberi. The sequence goes on along the minus strand of NCQT01081951.1, from coordinate 12,176 downwards.
GTACAGCCTTTGATGGAGGGAGTGTGGCATTTAGAAACGGCAAGTCTGGGACAATTGTCGGCATAGGTAAGATAGGTAAATCACTCTCTCACTCTATTAATAATGTGTACTTAGTTGATAGTTTACAATGTAATTTGCTGAGTGTGTCTCAATTGTGTGATAGAGTTAATCACATTGAGTTCTCTTCGGATCAATGCTTGATTACTAATATCAATTCAGGTGATGTTGTGTTGAGGGGGAAGCGACACAAAAATGTGTATAAAGCATGTGCTCTTTCACTTCGCTAAAATCATTTGACCTGTTTGAGTGCTCTTGATGATGATGTTATGCTTTGGCATAAGAGGCTAGGTCATGCAAGCCTTTCTCTTTTGAATAAACTCGTTTCTAAGGACTTAGTAGTCGAACTACCTTCCATCAAGTACAATAATGATAAGGTGTGCGATGCTTATGCTAGAGGAAAGCAAATTAGGACTTCTTTCAAGTCAAAGAACTGTGTTAGCACTTCTCAACCTCTTGAACTACTACATGTTGATTTATGTGGTCCTATAAGGATCACAAGTAGAGATGAAAAAAGGTAGGTGTTTGTTATAGGGGATGATTACTCGTTTCACTTGGACTCTATTTTTAGCATCGGAAGATGAATCATTTGAAAAGTTTCTTATGCTTCTTAAGAAAACTGAAAAGAGAGTAGGATACTCATTGGTAAGTATTAGGTCTGACCATGGTAAAGAATTTGAAAACTCAAGTTTCATTGATTATTGTAATGAACACGGTATTGATCACAACTTTGCTGCCCCCAGAACACCCATCAGAACCGGGTGGTAGAGCGTAAAAATCGTACTGTAGAGAACATGACTAGGACTATGTTTGTTACTAGTAGTCTTCCTAGAAACTTTTGGACAGAGGCGTTGAATACATCGTGTTATATTATTAATAGATGCATGATCGGACCCATACTTAACAAGACTCCCTATGAACTCTTCGAAGGACAAAAACCTAATATTATGCACTTGAGGGTGTTTGGTTGCAAATGCTATGTACACAATAGTGGGAAGGAATCCTTAGGAAAGTTCAAACCTAAAAGTGATGAAGCCATATTCTTGAGATACTCCTCACACAGTAAGGCCTACAAAGTGCTTAACAAACGGACCTTGTGCATTGAGGAGAGTGTGCATGTATTGTTTGATGAGACTAACTCCTTAATTGAGCATGATACACAGGATGAAGAGTTCGAACTTGGTCTTCTAAGAAAAGACCTCTCGCTCATTGAAAGCTCCATAGTAGATAACGGTAAGGCTCCTAAACGTGAACCAAGTCCTGGAACTAATAATGTGGAAGGTAGGCAGGGAGCAAACCAATCAGGGGGAAGCATTGTCGAGCCTGATTTGGAATAGATTCAACCCACTCAACCTGATCCTTCCCGAATTGATTTGGGAACAAGCTCCATAACAAATCCAGCGCATGTTTCACCAAGTACCCAAGAGAGATTGGAAAACGTGTATGGGGATCCATTTACTCAACGACCCTAGAAGCACCAGAGTTCACACCCTCTTGACCAAATTATATCTGACATTAACACATGGGTGCAAACTAGATCTAAACTTAGAAACTTTTATACTCTCTATGCTTTTTTATCTAACATTGAGTCAAAGAATGTTCATGAAACTCTTGCAGACTCTGATTA
>NCQT01081917.1:5212-16677 GCA_002740465.1 Stenocereus thurberi | reverse complement strand
TTTTAAAAACATTTTATGTGAGTCCACACCTTTCGATGAATCCAAAAGGTTGTGGAAAAGCATGTACTCAAGGACATTAGCTATGACTAATCAAAGTCTGCTCAAAAGGCTTTGAAAGCTTCTAGTGTTCACAACTAGTGACTAGAGGTGCCCTTTTGGTCATTGCTATGATTGCCTATGCTATATTTTGCTATATTGTGGTATGATTGCTTAATATGATCATATGACTAGCATGCTCATATGATCTTCAAATTGAAGTTTTGTCTTTCATCAAAAAGTGGGAGATAGGAGACTCCCTTAATGTTAGTGGCAATGTCATTGACTGTTTTAATGCCACATCTCAAGGACATTGGGTGTTTCAAGTAAAGGACAAAAGCTTAAGTTGAATGCATTGAGTTACACTAACTAATCTTAACTATGCAAGAATAGAATATCAAAGTCAGATGGTCCGACTTTGGTTGTAATAGAACCATTTTTGGTAAAAATGATTTATATGACATATTGGTCCATTCCTTGAGACGTATTGCTATTAATATTTATGGAAATAATCATTATCTTATATCTGGATGGAATATATCTTATAATATAACATATACTTGCTTGTTATTTGAGTTCCTGTAAAGATTTTATTTGATCCAGTTTTGCAAAGTTGTAATAAATCAATCTTGAGTTCATTTGTAAATTATTCTGATTGATAACGGTAAGATCTTTGAACATCAAATCAAGCTATTCACTGAGTAATCAAGATCTAGTATTATCGTCAATCAAAAGCCAAGTTTGGAAATACCATAGTTCAAATAAATGACTTGATCCTGAGTAGAATAACATTAAAGATTTGGCAAGTATTACTCCAACGATCAAGAAGAGTTTGAGATCTATAAAAGGGAGAGCTGAAGCATATTTCAGGACATAAGAATGAATTATATCATGAAAAGAGCTCAAGTGCAAATCATTCTTGTGTATCTGTTCTTAAATTGAATATTTAAAAGGGAATTGTAACAAGTAAGTTAGGGAACTTACTTAGGTAGCTAGGTATTGAGAGGCCAACACTTAGTGAGTATGCTAGCTGAGGTTCCTTACTCGTATGAGATTGGAATGCTAGATAGATTATAAAGCCAAGGTTATTGGTGTGTACTTCTTAAATGAATAGGAAGTGGAGGTGATTAAATCTTAAGGAAAGAAGCGCCTTAGGTGGTGGCTAGCCTTATTTGGAAGGGTGGACATTATAAAAATAACCCACGTTTTGTCCTATTTTATTTCTGCTCTTTAATTTTGTTTATCACTGACATTGGTGACTAGTCATTAAGGTTGTCATCTCTGATATTGGCTGAATAAATTCAAAGCACCTCCTATTCACCCCCTCTAGGATGATCTAACATTGACTTTGGGACCTTCAAATGACAACAAGAAATATCTGCAATATTGTCCACTAACGAGTCAATATGGGTAATGGAAAGTCAACCCTTAGACTTGCCTTGTTAAATCTGAAAGTCCGACATGGACCTGTCTATGTTCTGTAGGCACTAGAATGATGTTAGGTACCCATTTGGGATAATTGGATAGCCTTAGAAAGATGACATCTCATTGTTTTTATACTTCATCTTTCATTTTCAAGGCTCATTTTAGTTTCATTTGTCAAAGTGTCCCCTTTATAGGATTCGCATGTGAATACAATGGAATTGCATACTTTTTGATTTGTAGGTCTATTTTCAGAATACCTTTGGAGGATCATACAAAAACATCATTAAATTGTTTTAGGATGTGAGTGAATTGCTCTTCCTCCTCATGAGTCCAGGATGAACCCAATTTGAGCTCCTTTGTTCTTCATTATTTCCAACATTTATTATTTTTGTTTCGTCAAGGATAGAAGTTTATTATGTTGTTGCTCAGTATTCATTAAGTGTTTTAGGGGGATAAATTCTTCGTTAGTGCAAACACAAGAACCATACTAGAATGACTCATTTTATTATGAGTTTTGCATTACTACACTAGTTTTAACACAAATTAAATTGAGAAAAGGGGACGACTCTTCCCCATATATAGAAAAGGGGTTTGGCTCAAAATTAAAGTCTTCATTGGCCTCAACAATTACACCCTCAATTTTTCGATTAGTTAACTTAATCCGCCTCTTTCCATTGTGGGTAATCCACATCATTTCAGTACGCCTTCCTTTATCGGTAATGATGATCATTTATGTAGGATCGAACCCTTGGTCTTTTACTGGTAATATGCCTACTAGATCTTCATAATTCCTATTTTGAACCCCATATGGCGACCTAAAGTGGTCTTGGTTGGACTAATAGGGCCCGTTTGTCTTGAGTCTTTTCAGTAAAATACACTCTTTTGCCCGAAGAGCACAATCATAACAACTTTCTAATAAGGAGGGCTTCCCCAAGCTATAGGATGTATTTTGGTTCAAGTAAACCATAGTAAGGGACATCGTCTCCTTCCTTTATGAAAGTTTCATTAAGGGTTGGAAGGTAATATGGAATATTGTATGAATAGATCCCCTTGCCATGTAGGTGCTTTTTGTGCTTTGTCTCATGAATCTTTAGGTGAAGTCCATGATGAGTAGGCCCACAGCCTATGTCGAAAAAGGTGAGCTGAAGGTTTTACCTCCCAAAGAGAAGTGAACATCCTCTACCTTTTCCTAAGCCAGGTCCCATAAAAGTGTTACATACTCCTCCTCATATATGACCTTTTTATTAGGCAAGGGGTCGAAGTCAAACGGGACTTATCTTTTGATTCGATGACGACACTTTTGTGTGCTACAAAGCCCCAAATTTCCATGTGATCATCGTCATGCTTAACCTCTAAAATAGAAGCTTTCATTGCAATGGTAGTGATAATTGGATTTGCATTTGTGATCACTGCAACACCTTTAGTTATTGTCTTAAGTGTTTTTGATGAAGGGTCGAGGGTCCAACCTTTTGATCATACGACTAATAGTAATATTAGAAATTGGTGGTCATATTTTTGAATCATTTACTTCTCTTGAAATTTCTTGGGTGATAAAGCAGGAGGTTTAAGATTATCTGGATGTTTATGACTTGGAGGGTAGACTTTCGATTACCCCAACTACTATGTTGAGGGTGATAGTCTCCAAAGTGATCTTTTGAGTATTGTTATAGGCTGGTAAACCTTGGGTCGAGGGGGTCATGTCCACTTGTTTTATCCAATTTCTTTGCTATTCTTAGATAACCCATTTTCTAATAAGGTCATGGATATCAACATGTTTCTAGAAGTTATGGTGAGATGTAGGGCCCTATTGTGTTTTATCCCTTCGTACGGGAGGTCTACATCATCAAAAGTAATGGTCAAACAGGCCTCTTCATTGTAAAGAAACTGACTAATTCCTCAGGGGGTAGACTGTACCAAGACACTGTAAGGGCCTTTAAAAGAGCCCCTTAATTGTTCGTAGAGGATGCTATGAGCTTCTATATGGTAATGTTAGCCTTTGTCTTTCTCAACATTGAGAAAGTGGGGTCCTTTATTGGTTCTTAAGGTACGATTGAACTTGGCTGTTACCTTCTCGAATCAAGTACCGGGGTTTATAGTTTATTGCATTGCAGGTGAGATGTTGGACTTCCTCTGGTTAATCCCTTTTCACCTGAGCAATTTTAATTGGGATGAGAAGGAGTCATCCAACTGTCTTCTTAGTCATCTCCTCGATAATCTATTAGCTTTGTCCCCAATAAGAAACAAAGGGTCAATTTCTTCTTTCGTGGTGAAACCGCGAATATAACTCAATGGGTCAACCCGATTACTAGGGTTTGCTGTATTTAGGATAGGTAGATTTCTATCCTCTATAAGATCTTATGTCGCATGCTTTGATGTCAAGCATTGGTTGACGCAATGCCTTTTCCAAAATGATAACTGCAATATGTAGTGATGTCATATTTCTCATTCATTTTCCCCTTAGATATATCAAGTGTGTACCTGATGAGCTTAAGGAGTCCCTAACTTTCAAGTCTTTTCAGGCCTTCTAAGTAGGGTGAACGTTGGATAGAGTGGTGAGGTCTGGAGGACTCAATCCTGTTGAACTCATCTATGCTTTAGCATTAGAGGTTTGGCGGACTCACTTAATATTCGTTGTTCATCCACTATTGCACTCATGATCTTGTTTACCTCATCTAGGTCTTGTTGTTCATCAAGCATTAACTCTTCTAAATTGGAGTGGTCATACGCCATCCTCTTATCCCCTTCTTTTCCTTTTTCTTTATCCATTATTTTTTGGATAAGTTTTCTGTAACGTTTTTGCTTTTTGTCATTTGGAAAGAAAGTGAATTTTTATTTCTTAGGTTTTGGAAGGACGTTTATGTTGAAATGCAGTACCAATACCTATAACCAACTTTGTAGTATGTCTAACTTCATTCATTAATGAAAGGTGGATTAGTGAAAGTTATTTTTTTTACCTCTTTAACTTTAGGGTTAATTTTTTATAATTCTTACTTCAATTCTAAATCTAAACATGTGATATAGTTTAATTGAGGTGCTACTAAAGTAGACCCTTTTGGAGTGTGTGTAATATGTGAATAATTTTACGTAGGACATGTAGATGATGATTGAACCATTACTTACAATAATTATTTTTTCCATCATGCAGCTCTTATACATGTTAGAAATAGTACTTATAGAAAGAACATCACAAGCACAAAATAATTTTCTTTCAAAAGCAAACTCTTAATGATTGGACTAAAATATACAAATACAAAAAACTTAGGGTACAAGGTGTTTCAATACAATATAGGGTTTTTTTTTTTTTTTAAATTCTTTTAGGAACCTTAATGAACTTATGCCACTATCTAAGGAGTACTAGCAAAACAACTCTATTTTCTTGGAATCTTGAAGAACTTTGCCACTGTCTAAGGATGACTTAGAAAACAACTCTCAATAAGGGGGATTTCTTCTCTTCAAGAGCCTCTAATACTTAAGGTAGGGACAATTTAGGAGAGGAAAGAAAGCATAATGTAGCTCATCAAAATTTTGTTGACCTACCTTCTAGTATAGGATGGTTGTTTTAGAAATTCACTAGGATTCCATATCTTTTTAGATATGGATTATTCCCCTCTCCTTTTTTTGAAAGCGATTATTTCCCAATTTTATTCAGACTGGAAGATCCTTACTGGTTCCTTGTGGCATTTAGAAGATCTTGGCTAGATCGCTCTTACTCTTATTAGGTCAAGTGTATTGAAGTAATTTTTAAGGCTTTGTTGGAGTGAGGTTTTAATAAGCTTATGTTCACGCCCAAACTGCTTAATCTTGGCGGCTTATTTGATTCGATCAATCTTGCTTCAAATTTAACTGGTCTTTGGCCCAATGCCTCCTAAAGTTATATCTATCTGAATCATTTTCGCTTGAGGCATATTAGATCTTTATCCAATTAGAGGTGACAGTATAATCCGAATTTGATGCAAATCCGATTCTATGTACGGCAGAATTATCCTATTCTAATTCAATGAAAATTAATTCGATTCAAATCCGATAAAAATAATGTAAATTTGACTACAATCCGATTAGATTTAGAGGAGGGTCTATCCGATCTGATTAACATCCAATCCGATGTCTTTTTTAAGTAATTTCCCCATTTTTATGAAGATAGAAAAATCCTAATATCATAACCCTAAAAAAATCCGCTCATGGTCCGCACTTTAAGTGTAATACACTCTTCTTTGTTAACTAATTTATTCTTCCTTCCCGTTCTTCTTCTTGATCTCTCCTCTTTGTCAATCAAAGTTGTTGTTTCTCCCTTTCTCTTCTAGCTGTTGCACTATTGTCTACCCCCTTTTCCTTTAAAGTGAATTCGATTATCTTTTCCCAACACATTTTTACTTTAACCTATTGACATGTTTGATGAAAAACTTATTTGACATTGAAGAGGTGTTTAACATTGCATTTACAAGTGAGCATAAGTAAGGTTGGAACTAAAAAAATTATGCAAATATTGAATAAATATGTATAATTGGATTTAACATCTAATCTAATGGCGTCGGATTGGATCAGATTATCAAATCTAATTATTAATTGGATCAGATTTGGACGTTTGTACATCTAATCTGAATCCAGCACATTGCCATCCTGATATTCAATCATTCCTCAATTTGTTACCAGGCGTAGCCTCTTTATCTCTTTAGGAATAATTCACCTTGAACTGTAAGTTATCCAGACCTTAGGGGCTTTCTCAGGATTAATTTTGTATACCAATCCTTTGATCTGGTCTCATTTCCTAAAGATACTTAGCTAAGGTTTTTCCAATTGACTTTTTTTTTGGGGGGAAAAAAAATCTCCTTGAATTAGATTTCCAATCTCATGCTTTAGAATTTCAAATATTTAGCTAATTTTCTTTTGCATTCCCTGAGGAATTATTCCGACATCTACTCAATGACGGTATAATTAATTGGGTGTCTTTTCACCTTCTCTATAATTCTCTATACTAGTAATGATGCTTGGTTTCATTTTCGAAGTTTTCTTGATTGGACTTGTATCTCTTGGGGTCTTTCCCACCAATCTGATGACACATTTCCTAATCATGGTTATAAATTCAGCCTTTTCGGGTACAATTCTTTTAAGAAATCTCTTTACAATTTCTAAGTTTCTTTAAAAGAGAGTATATCAATTCCATCTCTTCAATCTTACAAGAGCTCTTTCCTATCCCTCTATTTTCTTTTAGACTTTTTCCTCAAAGATGGTGAGCCTTTTTGATCGGTGATCCACTTAGACCTCTTCTGGACCTCTTCCTTTTGCATCATACCACTTGGGGAGGTGGCTTTTAGGGATCACACATAACACATGGCCTCTGAGTAGATGTATAAAGAGAAAAAGAAAGAAGTCATCGCTAGACACTAGTACTAGGTTTTGGCGACTTCTAAGCTCCACAGGCTGATTGAATTGAGGCCCTATATGAGAATCTTGTGTAATGTATAATCGTGATTGAGTAATCCTATTTCAACACTTGGTCTGCATCTTATGTTCACAGCTAATTTTTTGCCTGATCTTCCTCCATTATAGGGAAGATTTTTTAATGGGTAGACAATCATCTAGCTTACTGTTCCTTGATCACCGCTGAAGATCCCAACCAAAACCAAGGATTCTTGGGTCCTGCTTAGTTCTGTTGTCCCTCGGTCACCCTTGGGCTTTGGAGTTTGCCTACCCAGAACCTTCTTTTTGGTATTCATTTTTTTACTCTCTTACTTCCTCTCCCACCATCTAGGGTAGAAGAGCTTAGGGTCTCTCTCACAAAAAAGGTCTTTGACATCCTTAATCCTTTTATAAAAAGCAGCACCAGGGCTCATAAGAGAATAAAAAGTCCAGGAAGTTAAGTTAGCACTAGTAACAAATGGGAGTCAAAGGTAGAAGTTGGTAGGGACTTGCAAGATGTTTCAAGTCGTGTCAGGGCTTTGCCATGAGAAATAAAAGAGAGGGGGAAGAAGGACACACAAAGAGAGCCAGGTCCTAGAGAGACAAATCTAAAAGGCTCAATGCTTGCTCGACCTTGCTAGTGGGAAGTTATAAAGGATAAGCCCGACCCTTTTCTTCTTCTCATCCCTTGTTATTAATTCTTTCTTTCTATATCCGCACCTATAGTATAATTTTAGCCATTAATGAAGAATCTACCTTCTACTTCACTATGTGCCTGTTACATTGGTCTTTATGGTATTATTTTTGCCTTTTACTTTCTTTCCAAACCATAAGTCACAACTACGTTTACTGCTTATGGTTTCATCTTTATAAATAGAGGATGTAAGGATTATGTCATTTAAAAACCAATGCACCTCATAATTCTATACAAGAAAATCTAGGGGTTCTTCTTCTTGCTATTAGTTTCTACGAATATGGATTTACCTCAAACCTAGATCTCTGGAGTCTGGCAAGGCCTTCAGCCCTTCATCTAGTGGGGCTTCTATTCATCTTTATCCCAAATTACACTTGGGTAGAGATGTTTCTGTCAGCTAAGTGCTCATTTGAAGTAAAGATCTTGGGAGCTTGTTTTTGGCTTCTCTTTATTGAGAACCTTAGATTTGGTGACTTCCTCTATGGGATCAAGGCTAACCATTGGGATTGCCTTAAGAGTTAGTGGTGAAGGTTTTCCTTAAGAAGCATTTATGCTTATATTCCTTCGTCATAGTGAGATGTCCAACACTTCTACGCACATCTACTAGGGGCATGTCCCTTTCTTAGCATCTCTAATAGGATACGTTGGTGTCCAAGGGCTCTTGGAGGGAGATTTCTTCACGAATGAGGGCCAAGTGCCTCTGTGCTTGGGAGTCCAAACATTAGCTATGAAAAGAGTGATTTTTCAAATTTGTGTAACTCTTTGGACACTGCGCCTCTTTCCTTATCTTTGTGGGTCCAGAGGATTTTAGGGCTTCAACCACCTTTATCTAGATGGTTGTTGCCCTTGTTATATCCCATCCTTACTGTTCTTCTAGGGAGCACCATTGTGGTGGGGCTTACATGTCTTTCCTAAGAGGAAATTAGTGCATCCTAGGAGTCTACATCCAATCTTTATACTCTTCTAACTTTGTCCCCTATTTCTCATCATTGTCCCTAATGTAAGGGCCTATATAATTCAAAGGGTTAAAAGAATATTAGACTTTGGTATAAAATGTCTATTGAGGCATCAAAGGTTAATGCCTCATCCATCTAGAGGTACCATTAGGCTTGTACTTTGTGAACTAGGTGAAAGTGATATTACTTCCGTTGATATTGAGGAGTACGTGGTTGCCCTCTCTGTAAAGGGGAAAACTCTAATAGAGCTAAGATTTCTTAATGAATTAGATACAGAATAACTTTTGTGCATTTGTAATTTTAGCTTTTTGCTTTTCTTATGCTTGTAGTGCAGTTCCTTTGTAATTAAGGATATTCGTGTACCTTATGCCCCTCTTTAATAAGTGATGAAATTTTGATTTTTGGGATTTCTATGTAAAATTCAAGTGAAATTTTGACATTTAATACTGTCTGGTTATCTTCTGCTTATTTTGGGCTTTTATTTTTACAACTCCCTAGCTTGAGTTTTCGAGCTCGTTTAAAAACCCGGTATGATTATAAAGTCAGTTTAAGTGAATAATTAGGGTTTCTCCTCATTATTCCTTTTCGACATCTTTTTCTCTTTTCAAAAGGAGTTTCTCAGTTATCAAGCTCTTAAGCTTCAAACCAAACTTTTGGGATTCATTTTTATCTTGCTCATTTATCAAACCCTGCAATCTATTTCTTAACATTTTGCTTATTTAAAAAACATTATCTGAATTCTTTAAGAAATACACATAAGAGCTCTACACTATATAATTGTGTTCTAGAGGCACTCCATGGGGACGAAAGGCCTTTTAGCGACTTTTAGCATGAGTTTAAGGGGCTACAGTCTAATGGCATTGGGGAAAAAGCTTCAGTATTAAGGTGTGCATCCTCAAAGGTTGGATCTGGAAGCTTAGCGCTTTGACATTTATTGCTCAAGGCCTAATATCTCTATAGTGCGACCCCACAAGGGGCTTCATGTGATTTTTAGGGAACATTTCAAGTTTGGCTTGAGAGTTTCTCTTTCTTCCTATTAAGAGGATGTTGGAGGTTTATAAGCTAGGACTTTGTTAATTTACCCCTAGCAGCATCGTTAAGTACAAGTTTTTTTGTCTCATGCATAATAAAAATCTGGGGTGGCTAAATTCATACAGCTTTACTGACATTAAAAATATCCTAATGGGTAAAACTTTTAAGTTATAAGCTACGTCAGCATTTTTTATGATAAGCCTTCCGACATCAAGTATTGCAATGGGCTTAGGTGTATGTGAACAATCTCCATAAAGAGTGGCCTTTTCCTTGTGTTGCTATAGTGCGCCTTAACTATGCCACTTATTTAAGAAATGCCCAGAAAGGGCTTCCTCTTGATCTAGAGGAACTTCAAAAGATTATGGCGATCTAGAGGTGGTATGTTGATGGCTTAAGGGAAAGAAGGTTATCAAACCTCATTGTGTTCTTACAGCTTTTTAGGTTTTAGACTTTAATTTTTGCTTACCCCTTAGCTTCCTTCTTAGTGCAAGCTTGTAACAATTGCTCCGGACTCCTTCAAGATGAGAATGCTATCGAATAGAATGTCAGGAAGAAAGAGATTAGACCTTTCACAACATGAGGTCTTCCCAAGTTTAAAGATTGATTGGTGTAGCTGATAAGGGGTAATGAAGGTTGCCTCAAAGCCAGAGGTGAAGGCGATATTCCCTTTGTCTGTCGCTCCCATCAACACCTTTCCCTAGCTATTTCAAATGCAACTGAGGGTTTTAAGAGGTGTTTTTGAGATAAGTGATGATGCTAATAGAATTGCCAATGATGCCCTTTTGAGCATTGCTGAGGGTTCTCCCTAGGGTTCCTTCATTTACATAAATGCTGAGGGGCCTTCATTCTTTGAAGACTCTCCCAGACCTTCCAAGGAACTTTGTTGAGGGAGAAGGCTTTGTTGCTGGGGGTAAGCTAGATGATGGGTTCCACTGTTGAATTATGCCGCCAAAACACTCAAGACCCACTGGGAGGCCATTGACAAAGGGGGTAGAATCACAAGTACAACGTGATCAAACATGCAATCCCATAAGTATCCATGTGCTAAACATCGACAAAGGCCCCTATACCTATATTTATTTATTTAAATCATATTTATTTATTTAATTAATCATGCTTATTCATTTAATTTATTATATTTATGGATTTAATCACTCATGGTTATTTGTTTAACCAAATCATGTTTATTAATTCATTTACATTCAATTTATCTATTTGCTGAATTATCTTATGTCATTTAAATTTTTCGCTTTTATTTATTGTATTTAATCATCCCGGTTCGGAGATATTTCATTTGGGTCCTATTTTACAATTCAAGTTTCATTGGTTGTTAATTTAAGTTTTGTTGATTAATTAAATATCGGGTGAATCGATAGTAGGCCTCGATAATTATAGTTTAAGAAATTGTTATTATTATCATCATCATCATCATCATCATTATTATTATTATTATTATTATTATTGATATTATTATTATTATTATTTTTATAACCTTATAAAAATTTGATTTCAAGCTATGAAAATTCAATCACATTAAGTGTAATTTCCTTTCGAGCCTAAACTCATTTTGGCCCAANAAGCTTTACTTCATTTTACTTAGCTAATCACATTAGATGTGCGTAATTATCATTGGGGTAAGGTCACTCTTGGTAGATATAAACTCAACCAAGTAAATTTAGATCATTTTTCACCAAGTAAACTATCAAAATATCAACACTTCCTCTTTCTTCCCTTCACCCTTTCCCATGGTGTGCTGCTGCCACCACAACCACCACCTACTGCCGCCACCTGCTGCTGCCGATAGCCACCATCAGCCACCACCCACAACTCTCACAAACACCAAACATCACCTCCACCTCTCAAAATCCAAGCTTAAAGTGAGGTAAATCCTAACCTAATTATGTTTAACTTTGGGTTTTTATGTT
>NCQT01081905.1:5271-15575 GCA_002740465.1 Stenocereus thurberi | reverse complement strand
AATAGTGACTTTATAGAACCCTAAAGTATCAATACATGGGTTTTTGGGTATGGCTTAGATTTAGACAATTAATTAGAGTTCTAAACATTCATAGATCAAGCTTGCACATGAGTTCCAACCTGATCTAAAGTTCTAAATTGTAAGTAGTTTAGGTAAGGTTTAGAACAGTTCTCTTGTGACCCAAATATTGCATACGTCATCCATGGGGAGTATGGCAAGATTGGAACATTTCGTCCGCTTTCCCATATCGTATGGACTGGGAAAGTTTGTCACGAGTGGATGAAACAATTACCTATTCAATTGAAAGTCCAATGGACTCACCAAGTTAGCCAACTATTTTCATCGAGGAATAATAATAGGGTTTGACCTACAGCCGCTTGTTAATCCAATAGGGAGCACCTTTAATGCAAAAATGTCTAATACAAGTGTAACTAAAATAATTTTCTATTTTGAATTTCAAATCTTCCCCTCTTTTTTTTTAAAAAAAATAATCCCTAGTGGAGTCATCACTATAAGGACCACATCCTAGAGCCCTTAGATCCAAGCCCTATAAATGGTTGGATTTATTTGTTGTTAGGTTTTGTACTTTGATCAAACTTTTATTTTTAACAAAATATGGACTCGGTTGCAATAAAAAGGGGTTCCATGTCTTACAAGGCTGGCCAGCAACATTGCTCCAGGATCTCGGCCAGGATACTGGGCCAGCACTAGGTGAACTTTCTAGTCTAACAGCACAATAGTCTCTCTGACAAAACGGAGAGACTAGATTGTAGTACCAATCCAGGAATCCAATTAGGTTCCTAGATTAGCACAGCATCTAGTTTTATGGCTTAACCACAACTAGTGCTTGTTCATCCCAGAAATATGAAGACAAAATAAAAATAGTAAATATTAAAGTTACTAGTGAGTTTTTAGGAAAACTTGCAAACAAATCTACTTTCTAAAACGAACCATAAACCAAAAGGGACACCATAAGGGATAAAAAGGTTCGCTTCAAAAAGATTTTCGAAAGACCCTCGAGTAATCTCTAGTGTGGGCACCATCTGACTCTGTCGGTTTGAGCCAAGGATCCAACTTCTAGGATGAAGTTACAATGTTGTGATGGAATGCATCACGAAATGACCTGTCCTCACCAATGGCCTCTCCTAATCAATACATGGAATTAAATCTAATTACACGAACAAACCATCATCTAATGCATTAAGATCAATGTTAGGAGTCAAGAATACAATACCAGTTTAGAAAATTCTAAAGAAGTAATGTAAATAATTATAGGGGGCAGGGGCTAAACTAATTAAAGATTACATCTTTACTAAACTCGAGATTAAATAAAACAAACAGAAAGAAGTAAAGGATTGAAAAATTGACTATCCTTAGGTTACCTGCTTGAGTAACTTAAAGAATTTCGAATTTAAAATATCGAGCATTGACTTGTGCCTTAAATGGTTTTGAGAACATATTTGAGAAGATTTTAGTTAAGTTGTCTGAACCTCTCAGTATTCTCTCAGACTTTTCTGGTATTCTAGTTGTGTCTTCTTCAATTTTTGCAGTGTTTTTCAATCTATTTCTCTGCATTTCTATATTTATGCATTGCCATGTTTTTGTGTTTCTGTGTTTCCAACCCTAGGATAGCCCCTTTTATAGTGCTTAAAGGGAGAAAACGAGTTGATTTAGAGAAATGAGACACAATTTAACTCTTAATAGGTTAATCCGAACGGCCGCACCAATTCAAATAAAATTGTAGTAGTTGTGGCCCATTTTAGAAGCGGAGAAAGAGATTGAGAATCTAGCGGGACCCCCTAATGCCAAGTACCCAATCCGATTTGTAGCCAGAACACAGTTAATTTTTATAGTATGGCTCAGGCTAGGCCATAGAGAACGCAACTTATTTTGATCATAACTTTCTAATGCGGTCTCTTTTGAGTGATTCTTTTTTTCCCTAAAAGCTTATTGAGCCTATTCTCTAATAGCAACAATTCTATCATTCTTGGATAACTGTTCATATATAAGCAAAATAGTGAACATGTGTCATTTTCAGGGCAAGCCTGGGTGTGCGACTTATATATTTTTCATTGCTTATCAGATTTTGAAGCATAATATGTCATTAGAAAACTTATTTAATAAATTATACTAATATATAAACTCAATAATTGCATACACCAGGTAGTGGGGTGTAAATATGGAATAAATCTCAACTGTACGTCGAATACCGTCAATTTGGGAATATTTGGGATTTTGGGTTCTTTTAGCATTTGGAGGGCATCTTTGGGTTTGGATGTATAGATTAAAGAATACTTTCACACTTTAAGGCTCTTCATTTCTAATATCTAATGGGCCCTAATTCTTACTCGATTAGTTTATCATCATCGCACATTTTATAAAAAGGAGACACTTTTTTAAGTGCATACAAAGTTTTACACTTTTTTAATGAAATTAAATATGGGAGGCTCTATCATTTGAGATCAAGTTTACCAATCATACATAGAGATTTCGAAAAATCAAAAGAAAATATTTGTACATGATAAGTACCTGTAGAGCATATCATTTTAGGTTCATTTTGATTCATTTTTAGGGGACTCACAAAATTTATGCTTATTTTTTACCCTAAAAATCCCATTTTATGCTTGGGTATAGTGCTTTGATGACTTTTATAGGTTTTGAGACCTTTTTGATCAAGAATTGACCCTTAAAAGTCATCTTTATTATTGACAACGGATACCCCTAAGTTGCTATGCTCGTGGAAGGAAGAAAGAGCAAAAGAATGTCGAGCTAGAGCTAACCATGGTCGGCCTGTGGTAAAGGTCATGGTCCGTGGTGGCCTCATTTCCTGCGAAGCTGTTTGTTTTCTCGCATCTGTTCGACTTCCAGACGGCTTTAATTTCATTATTATCCGTGGCTATTTGGCTTCCAACAGTTTTGCTATAAAAGGGGTTGTTTGCATCCTCAATCCATCATCCCATCCATTCCATTTCCTCCATATCCCATTCTATCTAGTTAGGATTAGATTAGAGAGAGCTAAGAATTGAAATAAAGATTTGCAAGGACTCCATGCTGGGTTTGCAATCAACGGATTCAAGCGCGTTAATTAGCTGAGCATTTCTCTTCTCTTCTCTTCTCTTCTCTTCCCTTCTCTAAATTTAGATTTATGTTTTGTAATTTTGATTATCTTTTTTTTGTTTTGATTTTGGATTTACGCAAATACCTATTAATTTCTCGATTTGCTGTTCATCTCTTTGAGCATTTTGGAATTGTTGGATTGTTTTATTGGATCCTAAACGTTTATTGTATTGCAAGGAATTTGATCACTTTCTTGCATGTTTTGGATATTGC
This sequence comes from Stenocereus thurberi, assembly GCA_002740465.1. Lineage (NCBI taxonomy): Eukaryota > Viridiplantae > Streptophyta > Magnoliopsida > Caryophyllales > Cactaceae > Stenocereus > Stenocereus thurberi. Next base: position 12,245 of record NCQT01081905.1, on the reverse strand, counting down.
ATGAAGGACTAAAAGGTAAAATTCGATACTAGAATCTAGGATTTGACTTGATTGTGTGGAGCCTTGAGAGAGCACATCAATTAAGAAACCATGATTATGATAATCGCATGCTTAGCAAACCTAAACAAATCAAGAGCCCTTGAGAAATGGCAATTGGTAAATTTAGGTATTTCACTTCACCTTGAAAGAGGGTCGTAATACTTCGATTATCAGTTTTATAACAACCAATTAAGGAAGAAATGCTTAATTGATGCGTGGATCAGGTGATTGCTTATTTTGCTTAATTCCAATGATATTCATCCATCATATTAGATAATTAGCATAGTTAAATTTCATTGTCAAATTTGGATTCGCTTAGCCTATCTTGAGGGCATATAACCTAATAGATCAGTCTAGTCTCTACAGGATCGAGTTGATTGCTACAACGGCATCGTGCGCTTGCAGTCGTATCAACTTTTGACGCCGTTACCGGGGATTAGTGTCGAATATTGAGTTTTCCTCGATAGGCTTGACTAAGCATTTTGTTTTTTCTTTAGAAAAATCAAATACGAAAATTTTTGAAAATTGAAAAAAATTTTAAAAAATTTGAAAGCAAAGCCATGGCCATTTTCCATTTTTCCTAATTTGAGCATGAATTATTTTGGATGTATTTTAAGTGTTTGAATGCTTTTCTTGCTAAATGTGGTTATTGTGTTGGCAAATGGGAAATTTTAGACATTGTTGATGAGGGTGTGAATAGTAAAACCCGAGCTCTTTTAGACTATTGGGGTTTTCATGGTAAAAGTGTTGATAAGGCATGATATTTGCTTGAGTGGATTGCTTGTGATTCATTTGAGCTTGTAAGCACTAGTTATGTTTCTAGATATTTATTCTCTGATCCCTGTGCATTCTATTCTAGATCTTATTATGCCCCTTTTTGGTGTGATTTGTGTAGTTCTTCTGACCATAAAACTAATTCGTGTCCTTGTTATGCATGCTATAATCAATCTGAATTTCCATCGCCCATGGGCAATGCTGATGTTGTCCTAACCTTACCTAATTCATCATTTCCTTTAGCTCAGTGCATGGGGCTCGAGGTGGGTGAGCCTTTTGGGGTAGTTGCTAGGTTTGTTATTACTGATGCATGTTTTGAGTCAGAAGATACTTTTGATGAGATACATGATCTAGTTGAGACGCCTTTGGAGGGGTCACGTGAAGTGTTTAAGCATGAGGAGTCTCCTAGCCTTGGTTTTGATAATATTGTTCTCCCCAATCCTCTTGATCATTCCCATACTTCACCTATGTATTTACAACCCTCTCTTCCCCCTGAGTATTACACTGACACGCCCATTGATAATCCTATGATTTTTGATGCTAATAATGATTTGGGCTATAAGGATAGTAGGTTTAGTATGCTTGATGGGAATGTTGATAATTTTATGCCCCTAGGCTACTTTAGTAGGTATAATGCTTCCCTTGACCCATATTCCGTATACCTAGTGGATAAGTTTGGAAAAATCATGTGGAATACTTTCTTTGATTTCTCTTTTGATTTTTCTTTTGTATTTGGTTTGATGAGGAGTGCGCTAACTTTCTTCAATATTCTTATCTTGATGCTCTCTCACTTCTATGCTTGCAAATCCCTTGCTATGGCATTCGACAAGCTTCTGCGTGCATTAATGGAGTCTGATTTAGTGATCGAGTCTTGAAGTTGTGATGTAGTGGCGGATGCTCCATTCGGCTTATTTACGTGGAGGCCTTAGCTTAGGTGCACTTAGCACCTAACCTAGTGAGATCGTTGTCCTTTGTTTACTTCCGCTTTTCTTATTTTTCTTACTTTGAATAATAATGCTCTATTTAAGCATGGGGGAAGGGTAGTTTTTATGTTTTGTATACATTTCGGTTATTAGTTTGCATCCTAGTTAGAGCATATAGGTTTAGGTTTCTTTTTGTTTGTATTAGTGTTTTGCATTTAGTTGAGTTTTAGATTTGCATATAGGATTGGATGTAGAGATGGTGAGGATTGGTTTAAGATAACCTCCAATGATGTTTTTGCTTGGCCAAATAGCTTCATGAGTTTGAATAACTTTTGATGTGTAATCCTTTTTGGTGCTAAAAATTTGTGAAAGTTTTGTAAATACTTCTTGTTTTGACCTTTGTTTTAGTTGAGAACTTTGTTATTCCTTGGAATCTTTAGTACTAATGTTGGTACATGGGAGTCATTTTATGAGATTAATTAGACTTTGGTAGATGTCTCGTGAGATTTTGAGCCTTATTTGGACTAATTTATTATATTTAGTCTCATTTTTTTTCCATGTGTGTGTCTCTTCTATGTTGCATCTCTAGAACTTGCATTGACTCTTGTTTAAAACCACATTAGCATGTGCATAGTTGATGATATGATAGATTCATTTCTTTCTTTTGGATACTTTAGCCGCATAGTCAAATGGTCTACACTTGTATTACATGTTTGTTTCCCTTTGCTAGCCCATTTGAGCTTATATCCGTCTTTATTGTAATCCCTTCATATTAGCCTTTGGCCAAATACATGTTCCTACCTTTAATTAAGCCAAATCTATGGTGGTTTTGAGGGTATTTGAGTTTAAGGTGGCTTCGGTATATTAGTTTGTTAAGGGATAGCTGACGTTGAGCATTTACTTTGGTTCCCTCTTATTTGGGTTATCTATATGTATTAGGCTTTGAGTTGACAATTGGTGATCCTATACCTTTCAATAATTATAATTTTCATTTTATTTCCCCAAAAAAAACAAAAAGAAGAAAAAAGGAAAAAACAAAGTATGTTGCAGAAAAGGAAAAAAAGGAGAAAATCATGTTAAATAAAACCAAAAAAAAAGCAAAGAAAAAATAAGAAAAAAAGAAACAACTAAGTGATTGGCGTTGGATATGCAAATAGCTTAAATTCCTTTTTTTTGTCAACTCATTTCCCATGTAATTCATTTGGGGTATGTTCATTATATTGTTAGGGTTTGGAGAGTTGATAAATTTCATAGTTGCTTGGTGCTTTGATTGGTTGCTCTCAAGTCGCTTGGTTAGTAGCTCCGTATTGCCTAAATTCATTTGTCCACCTCCTTTCCCTTAACCCTTCTAGCCTACGTTACAACCCATATAAAGCCCTCTTGATTGTCTTATGCATATTGCATTTTAGTGGTAGAGAATTTGAGAGTCTTATCAAGCATATGGTAGACTGCGTCTTTGGGAGTGAACCTATATTATATTTTAAACACATGAGCGGGAGCGTTCACATTTCCTAAAAGTGAGATTCTACCGGTCTATTTGGATCTGATCAATTCCCTGTGCTTGCATTACGTGCTTTGTGGTTATTTGGGGGTGATCAAGTTTAATATTGAGCTTATGGTCTCGTACTTTTTCGAAAATCTTCTCTTCCTAATTTTGAAATGTCTTGTGCACCATTTGGGGCTGCTATTGATTGTCATTCTTGCTTGTGATATGCTATGGCTTGCCTACTTTGAGCAGGCTATTAACCATTTTGAGTCTTAGATGCATCTTCTCTTGTTGGTTTTCTCTAATGTTCGCTTGAGGACAAGCAACCATTCAAGCATGGCGGAGTTTGATAAGTACCCATAGAGCATATCACTTTATGGCCATTTTGATTCATTTTTAGGGGACTCATAAAATTTCTGCTTAGTTTTTACCCCAAAAATCTCATTTTACGGTTGGGTATAGTGCTTTGATGACTTTTTTAGGTTTTGAGACCTTTTTGATCAAGAATTGACCCTTAAAAGCCATCCTTATGACTCACAACAAACTCCCCTAAGTTGTTATGGCCATGGAAGGAAGAAAGAGCAAAAGAATGTCAAGCAAGAGTTGACCACGGTCGATCCGTGGTAAAGGCCATGGTCCGTGGTGCCTCATTTCTTATGAGGTTGTTTGGTTTCTTAGGTTTGTTCGACTTCCAAATAGTTTTAACTCCATTATTACGCGTGGCTGTTTGGCTTCTAGGAAAAAGGGGCTGTTTGCATTCTCAATCCATCATCCCACCCATTCTATTTCCTCCATATCCCATTCCATCTAGTTGGGATTAGATTAGAAAGAGTTGAGAATTGAAGTGAAGATTTGCAAGGTTTCCATGCTGGGTTTGCAATCGAGGGATTCAAGCGCATTAATTAGCTGAGCATTTCTTTTTTCTTCTCCTTTCTTCTCTTTTCTAAATTTAGATTTATGTTTTGTAATTTTTATTATCTTTTGTTGTTTTCATTTGGGTTAATGCAAATATCATTTAATTTCTCAATTTGCTGTTCATCTCTTTGAGCATTTTGGAATTGTTGGATTATTTTATTAGATCCTAAATGTTTATTGTCTTGTAAGGAATTTGATTACTATCTTGCATGTTTTGGGTATTGGATGAATGACTGAAAGGTGAAATTTGCTACTAGAACCCTAGAATTTGATTTGACTGTGTGGTGTCTTGAGAGAGCACACCGATTGAGAAACCATGAATATAATAATCGCATGCTTGAAGAACCTAAACAAATCAAGAGCCCTTGAGAAATGGTAAGTGGTAAATTTAGGTATTTCACTTTACTTTGAAAGAGAGTAGTGATACATCAATTATCAGTTTTAAAACAACCAATTAAGGAGGAGGTGCTTGTTTGATGCGTGGATCAGGTGATTGCTTATTTTGCTTAGTTCTAATTAATATTCATCCATCAGATTAGATAATCAGCATAGTTAAATTTCATTCTCAAATTTGGATTCGCTTAGCCTATCTTGAGGGAATATAACCGAATAGATTAGCATAGTCTCTATGGGATCGACGTTGATTGCTACAACGGCAATGTGCGCTTGCAGTCGTATCAAGACATATCCCATGATAGGATAGAGTCGAGCTGCCAATTAAGCCAATGTTTCCGTCTCTTTTAGCATGGGAAGCTTTTGCAAGGTCCCTGATATCCAGTATGCCTTTTCCTTGGTCCAGGTTTGTAATTGCTAGATCATACCAAGAGCATCAAACTCAATGGTGAACCTATCTTAACCATTCTCTTTGGCCCCTTTAAGGGCCAACCTTATTCCATCGGCCCGTGGAAGATCAGTATTCAACCACTTTTCCTTTCTCTGCACCCTGATTTCCATAATTCTTTCCTTTGTGTCCATCAACAGGTACCAAACGCCATCCCTAGCCAAAACTTGGCTAAGTTTCTTAATATAGGTCAGGTTGGGTTGTAGACAGTGTAACTTGTTTCAATCATAACTTTTTTATCCGGTCTCCATTTTGAGTGATTCTTTTTTCCCTAGAAGCTTATTTTCTAATGATAATAATGTTGTTATTTTCCGCAAGCGTGCGGTTTATCACCATAACAATTACTGGCATCGTTCTCAGGTATGGGTTACGTAATTATGTCACATACTAAATCTAAACCACCGACTGTTGCTAACAACTTAGGAGAATCAACTTGGCTAAAGCTGCTGGAACTCTTAATTTAGATAGAATAACAAACTTTCACGCATGCCACCGATCTAGAGGAGAGAATTCATCCACATTTATGATAAGACAACTTAACTAAAACCTGCAATTTAACGTGAACAATCGGCGAAATCGATATCTCTCATTACACTAAAGCACAGTCTCAATTAATCACGAGTAGAGCACCACATAGCCAGAAATTTAACGTGCTTAATATTTTAATTAACAAAGCACTCCAAAGCTAGACTATAGAGGAGAAACCCAGATCCATCACAACATCAAAGTTAAATACTAAAACAATAAGATTGCAATACGATGAATGCCCAATTCAACCTCAATCAACCGAATCAGAATGGGGGAGCAAAAACAAGCTTTTGACACCTAATAGCAAAACCCAGTCAGTTTCAACTCGAGGCCCAACAAAGAAATCACTCTTGGATTGAACAAGAACTAGAACAAATCACAAATTTTTAGATGAATAAATTTGGTACAATAATGAAAATAAGCATGAGAACAAAAATTAAGACCGAATCCCTACTCTCCACTATCTGCTTTCTCCTCTACACTCTATTCGACCCTTATTTGAAGACCCCAAAAACTAGGACTTGTTTGCCCTAATGATTGCTTCCATTAACTCCCTTATAACTGCTAACTTGATGATGGTGATGATGATGGAATTAATGGTGAAAAGAGAGAAAGAATAACGGCCAAGGAGTTGGGGGAAGGATGATAAAGCAGCACAGCAATGTGTGTTTATGGGTTCTGGGCTGGGAAATGAAGGCATGGAGGAAGAAGAAAGAAAAGTGGGAAGAGAAGGCCAACCTCACATGAGGAGCAGGTGGGCGAATAAATGAGGGAGGATAGGCACTTGGTTAGCCTGCATTGAAGATGGGGAAGGAAAGAAGGATGGAGCAAATATTGGGCTAGGCCAGTGAGAGAAAAGCGTTCTGATTTTTGAAGGAGGGAATAGCGCTGGTCTGGGGTCATAGAGCTGAGCCCGGATGTTGGGACATCGGGCCTCTAAGGTGTGACCTTCTAAATTAGCCCATTTTTCTTCTTTTCCCCCATCTTGATCCACATTCTCTTTCATTTGAGCAAATTTATTTATTTTTTCCAACATTACACAATTCTTATAAAATAAACGAAAATATGTTAGAATCCTAATTTAATCATTTATTTTGGAGCAAATATTAGTAGATAAAAGGGTATGAAATGATATAATTTTAGGTTGAATAAATACCCCCACGCCTAAGTTTGGCTTGTCTTCGAGTAAAATGAAATTAAAAATTCTAGAAAAGAAAATAAAATCCTAACTCATTTTTATAGGAATCAGGGTTGTATTTAGTATATGCAACAAGCCCTTTAAACCTCTAAGTTACCTCTAGTGGATGAGGAAGGTCTCGTGATACTTTGCAATGCTCACAAAATCTTGAAAAGTTTTCTTTTCTCAAACAACACGGAGGTAAACCTATATACATATTCCAATCAACCACATCACTCAAAGTAACCTAAGTACTAGATTATATATAAATATAATGTACATATCAAGAAA
>NCQT01081903.1:28803-39343 GCA_002740465.1 Stenocereus thurberi | reverse complement strand
TGAACGGGATTCTAATGCATCTTATGGTGCATTTAAGAGNNNNGATACATTTAAATAGATGTCAACTGGACTTAAGACTAGCATAATGATAGGCAATTAAGTCATGAGGCACCTAAAGGCAACAACAACAACTCTCAGTAAAAAGGGTGCACTGACGCTGACTGTGGGATGTTTGGATAAGAAAACCAACCTCTAGATAGATATGTCTTCCTGCTTAGGAATGATGCTAATGTAGCAAATCAGCAATCAGAGGTTGCCATGTTTATGAAGAATGAAGAGTTCATGAGTCATTTTCCTCGGAAGTGGAAGAGTGTGTTTGGTTAAAGGGGCAAGTGGATTATTGGTTTTATGCACGAATACTATTGCTAGTGTTTTTTGTTATGATAAGTTATGATCACATGTACGAAGTACCTTAAGTATCGTTGTAAGACCAAATAAATTGAACATCAAACTTAATAATTGTGGATGACATGATAACACACAAAGAGAGTGAAGGTAAAGCGATTTTCCTACGAATAATATGGTTATGGAGCCATTGATGGAGTCCAGATAAAAAGATGTGTTTTTCGTGCACATAAGGTCTTATGGGACTTCATAGATGATAGCACGCATTGGCGGGTTGTTCAGTAATCTTTTCCCCAATGTCCACAAATTATCTTCTAATGTTGCGAATATCAAATAAGTTTATTTGCATGCATTTGTTATTGTTAAACCACATTGTTATTCATGGAGGCTCGTTGTGTATTCTTGAAGTAAGAAGCGTGTCGGTAGATATGATTGTAGCCCTCATACAGGTCACCACCTCTATTGGTCAGAATATGAATGGGAGATGAAACAAGATTTTAAATAAAATTGTTATAAGGATAATTTGCAAACTTATCAACTTAAAATAGTAAAATGTCACCTTGAAAGTGATTTAAAAAAAGTCACTATCATATATGGGTAAAAATGAATTTTTACCTGGTCTACTTCAGTGAGGCCAGATGTTAGTCTTAGAAAATAAGTAGATTTGGAACTCCATTTGGATAATAAGGTGTTCAAATATTCACTACAGCATATCTTCCCAGTAGCTACACTTATTGCACATTGTTTGATAAACTCATAATTACAACAATAAAAATTTGATAAACTTCCCCAAGCCACGAATATTTCACATATGACTAAAATTACATTCACCTTTTAGCTATAACTACCCTACTGACGCGCGTAGCCTGTAGCAAGTCATTGCCCCAACAGCAAATGTAGGTAATCATGGCCACATATATATATGTATATAACCAAAAAGGAAGTCTTCCACATAGAGGACCAGGGCGACATACGTAGATAAACATATCCTCCAAAACCGAGTAGATTATCCGAACTAGATGAGCTAACTATAATATCATCTAAGCTATATATGAGTTGCAAATATATTGGGCCCAAAAAAGTCATGTCCGTCTAATACTTGTTTCTCTAAAAATATCAAAATTTAACCAATCTAGAAGATGCAAAATTAACTAATACTATCTGCTCCATTTGGTGAGCCATCAGCTTTTTCACTTTCTGTCGTGACATTTCAGTCGCCATTAGCTGGTTGATCGAGAACCTAAATAATCAAAACATGGAACATATTAGCAATGGTCTTGGATTTCAACACCTTGCTGTTCATAGAGGTAAATAGAATATGTCATAAATACATAAGCCAATAAAATGCATAAGCTCTTATTATCTTTCTGATTCGCAAAAACTAATTCCATCAATTCCAACAAGATCAATATGAGTTCTTGTATCCGAACAAAAACTTTGAACTTCAAAGTGTGATTTTATGAATTATTCTTCCAGCTAGCATGCGACTTGATAGGGACACAAGCGCATGGTGGCATTGCAGCAAATCAAGGTCGATCCTATAGATACTGGGTTGATCTACTGGGTTATATTCCATCGAGATAGGCTAAGCGAATCCAAAATTTGATATTGAAATTAATGTATGCTACTTGTCTAATATAATAAATAATCAATCAAGGAATTTAATCAAACGAAGCAATGTTACAACTCAAGAATTAATTCTTTAGATGGGCAATTCCAAAACCGATAATTGATTTATCAAACCCCTCTGTTAAGGTGGAAAACCCCTCTGTAAAGGTGGAACGAAATTCTTAAATCTAATGAACTTACCATTTATCAAGGGTTTTTTATTAATCTAACATCATTAAGAACGCAATTATCAAATTTAGGGGTATCTTAAACGATGAGTCTTTCTCAAGATCTTACACAATTAAGTCGAATCTTAGTTTTCAACATCTAGTTTTGACCTTTCAGTTCTTCAGTAAATGTCTAAAACAAGTAAGAAATTGATCAAGTTTTCTGCTAGCAAATCAACGTCTAAAATTCAATAGAATAACCCAATAAATCTGAAGCACTTTCAGATTAAAACAAGAATTGATTCAATCACAACAATTCATCTCAATTCCAAGGTTAACGATCCAAAACTTGACATAAAAATCAATAATAATCTAAAAGCATAAAAATCTAAAGAGAAAAGAGAAAAGAAGGGAGAAGAATTGCTCAGCCGATGCGTGCTTGATACATCATTTCAAACCCGATCCGGAATCCTTGCAGTCTTCACCTTGAACTTGCTCTCAACTCTAGTCTAATCTACAATCCTAATCTAGATAGTGGATTATGTAGAGTGGGATGGATGGGATGGAATGATCAAATGAGGTTGCAAATAGCCCTTTTATAGCGAAACCTCTAGAAGCCAAACAGCCACGTGTAATAATGGAATTAAAACTACCTGAAAGTCGAACAGACGCAAAAAACAAACAGCCTCAGCAAAAAGAGGTCGTCTACAAACTGTGGGCACCACCACGGATAGATCGTGGTGGCCACTGCCTCAGTGTTCTCTTATTCTTCTCTTTCTTCCACGGGCATAGCGACTTGGGGTACCTTTGTGGGGGCCAATATGCACCCAAATGAATGTCAATTGATGGGTCAAATGGTCTGAAATCCTGCAAAAGTCATCAAAGAACCATACTCAAGCATAAAACGAGAATAGGAGTATAAATTATAACACAAAGCCTATGAATTCCCGAAAAAGTGCTACAAAATGACCCAAAAAATGAAGTATATTGAAGCACTTATCACCTCTAAAATACAAGGGGATTTCTTGGAATGTACAATGCAGTTTGTTTAGCATTTTGTGGATCACACTTACAAATGACTAAATCAAAATTAGGCTAGAATGTCAAGATGCTACACAGGTGAAAGTATTACAAAAAGAATTTTATCCCCATGTTTAGACAATATCAACTTAAAAAAATCCCATGTCCTAAATTGGTAGAAATCTTTTGGGTTAGTGGGGAGAGGGGGACACTAGTAGGGGTTCTAATGGAAAATTAGCATTTTACATAAATTATAATCCAAAAATTCATATGCTATAATTTCATATGATCAACAAATTAGTTAGATGAGTTTAGGAGAGTAGAGATGTTGAATAACTAAAAGAATGAGGGGTTACTAACCTATGGACGATAAACCTCCCCAATATATGTATGAGCTCCTGTCACTAATCTAGAAGAGGGAGGTTCACACATTTCAGTCTTTCAATACGGTTTGATACAGTACAACTTGAGATTCCAAACGTGCGATAACTTGCATAGTGTTCAATATCATTTGCTCTTGTTGCTGCATTCTATTTTGTTGCTGGACAAATACATTTTGTAGGTGATGTAATTTAGTAGTAGTGGCATCGTCAATTATGATTTCTCTAACATTCCTTGATATCAATGAACCGTCACAGAGGCATTTCACTTGTGATTTAGTAACTTTCCTTCCACATAGTTGGGCTCGTCCAGGCTTATCATCACCTATGAAATATGTCCAAATTTCCTTATTTATTTTAACTTCACTGGCAAACAATCCACTAGCCCTGTGCCTTTCCATACTCGCCTTGGCATCATTCTACATCATGAAAATTAGAAACATGATTTAGAATACTAGCGGCTTTGTCTACCACTCATGCATTAATATGAAAGAACAAGTGAAATATAAGTATGAAAGTTGTAGATTTAACTTCTATAAAAGATCCACTCTTCCTTCTATGGGTGGCATCAAAAAACTCTACATATCCAGCTTTCCTTTTATTCTTCTTTTCCTATAAGAAATGAGCGGGGGGTCATGTTACTGGGATATTGAAGTCCTGCAAATTAAACATACCAGAAGATTAAAAAACAAAACTCACAAATTCTGCACAATATTGTGCGAAACTCTCAGTCTTTGTTGTGTGCATATAAGACTTCAATGCCTATGTAGCCTTTCCATCTTGTGAGTATTTCTACCAATAAGAAATGTAGGAGTAATTCAAAATCATGGAGACACAAAAAGTAGCTCTTGATTCTTTTGCTTAGCCAAAAAAGTAAGCAATTTTTGCCATTCTCATTAGAGTACCTTGAATTCAGCCGATTTTAGATAGTTCTTGTACTTAGACCATTGAGGAACCGAAAAATCTTTTAGGTTAGGGAGTTTATCAAGCACTTCCTCAATATGACTCATAGCAAATTGATGTTGCTTCAAATTTTGTTCTAATTCATCGCCAAATAGCCCTGCAGTTAGTAGAATTGTATTCAAGTTTTTTCATACATGACCTTCAATGTGTTGGAAACATTCTTTGTTTTACTTATGCCTTATGCTTCGAAACTTGATGCCAAAAATGTCAGTAAGAGCCTTCTCAATATCAACACCTTTAGGAATCAAAAATTTCAGCTGCGAAATATTGAAAAGAAAAATAAAGTTAAAAATATAAAAAGCAAAATATAATTGGTAAATTCGACTTGTCTAAAAGAATTTGCAACCCATCAAATATTTATCCTCATCTGTTATTACAACTCAAACACTTTTTGCAACTTTTGTTCAACTTTTGATTAAAAATTTACATAAATACAAAATTGGATTAAGAACCATTTAAGAAAAATTTATAGCTTACCCGCAGATTCCTTAATAGTTTAGCACCATAGTTTTCCTTCACCTCCTTAAAATCTTTAGCATCACAATGGCAAAGATTTGGCTCTTTCATCAATGATGCCATCCACCTACTCAAGCACTTATAGAATCTCCAAGTGGTTGCCCAGCACTATTAAACTATACCAAAACTTCTCACCATCTCGTAACTCATTTATATCCTTTGACTTGAATCCTTCTTCTTTGTTAGGTTCCCACTTTCATTTATATATATGTTTAAAGGAGAATATCTTAACATATTAAAATTATGGAAAATAATATTAGTTGTAAAGGATGTACGACAAGCATATCTCCAGACATACCAGTAACTTATGCATTAACTTCAGAAGGAAAAAAAGAAACTAAAATATTACCAACAATCTCAACAACTTTTCTAAAACTCTCATAATCTATTGATGGGTCTTGTGCTAAATTTGAGTGACCACTCGTTGCATTCGACTCATCCTCATCATCTGAATGTGTCTCTTCTACTTCATTGTTTTAGGGTTGTGATTGGGAATTAAAATTTGGAGATTGACAGCAGACCTAACGAGATGTCGTTGCCTGGGAAAATGGAGGTTGTAATTGAGAATTATACAACGACGGTGATAGTTTATCATTACTTGGAACAAAAGGTGATGGCCTCTCAACTTATGGCTATAATTTAGTAGCAAAGGTTGGTGTATATGGCAAAGTCTGCACAAAAGAAGAATGTTGCATAAGATGCGATTCATTGGCCAATGATCCAAGAGGTCGTAAATGTGTATTAGTAACATATGTAGAAACCCAAGGTTGACAAGTAGCCATATTTGGTGAAGTGGTATGGAAAGATCTTGAGAAATTATGTGGCGTGGGACTTTTAGATGGTTGAGAGATAGAAAGAGGGGACAACGTAATAGGTGGCTGCATACAAACAACAGGCAGAGGATGCGAAAGATGCTCATTTAAGACTGGCATATATTGGGAATTGGGATGTTCAAGTGGGGATTGAGATAAATTGGCTTGGCAAGGTGTCCTTGAATTTTACAGCCTCATTTTTCTATTTTTGTACATTTTATGATGACTGGGATAGCTGAAAATCAATGAAAAGAACATATTAACATAACCACATAAAGACTAACTAAAACAAGCATTGTAGATAAGTAAATAAGGCAATATATAAAAAAGAGGGAGTAAACTAAATAAGGCAATAAGATTACCTTGATTGACATAGGGTTGCATATTTCATTAGTGACTTCAACAACTATATATGTACTATATTTAGTAAACCAAATGAGAAATCATATAGTAGTTGACAAGTTTTTTTTAAATAAGATACTTCTTATACAATAATAATGTTACAAAAGAAAATCACTACTATTTATGCTATGGTGAATCTCTAAATGTCACAGACTTGCACAAGATCACCTTTAGCAAAACAATTTAAGCACCAATTGTTTATCCTTGATGAATTGGAGGGCAAAATTTTGTTTAACTTTGCCATCATCCTCCTCTACATTTATACCCATGTCGTGCAAGTCTTTTGGCTTTGTCGTGATGGTGTGCTTCAAATTACCATGTCTACAATCATCCACATAAAACACTTGTTTTACTTGAGATGATAACACGAATGGATCATCCTTGAAATTTCTCCTAGTATGAAGCCGATTTGAAAAGTTCACAAGAGGAAATCCAAATTTATCCACCTTGAATCCTCTAGCATAATTAATATTGAGCCATTTACTTTTAAAAAGCACCACCTTAGACCTTCCATAGTAATCTAACTCATAAATTTCATGGATCTGCCTATGATAATTTTGTGATAACTGTTTCCTTCAATTACTTCTACAACTATAATAGAGTTTTGTGCATTCCTTTGGAGTTCACGGTCCATAGTACGAAATCGACACCCATTGATAATAAAGGCCTTATACTTTTTAGCATAGGTACTCAGGCCTTGAGCAAGGGCTATTATTTCTTCCCCATAATTTTCCCTCTCTATGGACAGCACCTACAATTATTTGATATAACTATCATAACACGACCTTTAATTTATCATGAGATATGTTTTATGAGTGTTGTTGAACCTGTTCAAGAAGCGAAGAAGAGAAATCTTCTATAATCCACTTAGCTTCCAATCAGCCAGTAACTCTTCCACGATAAGTAGTGTGTCGTTCATGTAAGAATTTGTTGCAACACTCAGTAGGTTAAGTTTGTTATCGATATTTGACATGGTTAGATTATTACTTTTCAACACATAATGATACTTACTCCAAATAAGGGTTGATGTAGTCACTATGCAATAATACATAGCGATGTGCTTGAGCATGTGAGTTATCATCAAGTTGGACACTCTCAATTGCTGCAATAATACGACCCCCAGAATTAAACAAGTACTTTTCTTTATTAACCTCACTATCATCATTTCTTTCAGTATGATTTAGTCGAGTCTCAACACCCATAAAGTACCTTGAACAAAAGATAAGACACTCATTTGCAATGTAACTTTCTGCCATTGAGCCCTCCGGTTGAGCTCTACTACTAACACTTGATTTTAGGACCACTAGAAACCTTTACAAGTTTCGTAAATTTTTTTATTAAGTATATAAATATAATTAATTTTAAAAAATCATAAGAAATTCAAAATTTACATTTCGATGGGGTACATCCATCGATAAAAAACAGGCCCTCCAAGATTGGCTTCTGAGACCAAATGAATGATCAAATGAACCATGACAGTACAAAAAACTAGGGGAAAATATTGCCTTTAGATCACAGAATGTTCTTACAACTCGATTTTACAGTTCATCTATTCACAAGGATTAAGTACTTTTGCACAGATTGCCTTAAAAAAAGAAACATAATTCAGATATCACCTTCACAACCTATTTTTGATCATCAGAATGCATGGAGGCCCAACATGCAATAGGCAAAAGATCCTGCATTAAAATGTGACAATCATGGCTCTTTAGATTAGTAAGCTTTCGATCTTTCAAATTGACCCCCTTAGAAATATTTGATGAATATCCATCAGGAACTTTAAGATCTTTCAGCACTTGTAAGAAAGCACTCTTCTTAGAAGCTGACAAAGTGGAGCACGCATGAGGTATATAAGACTTCTTGTTAGGATTATCAATCAGATAGAGTTCAAGTCTTATACCTATGTCCATTAAATTCCTTCGCGCCTTCTCCTTATCTTTAGACTTTCCATTAACATTTAGCAATGTCCAAAGCAAATTATCGCAAACATTTTTCTCAATGTGCATCACATCAAGATTGTGTCTAAGAAGATTATGTTCCCATTAAGGCAAATCAAAAAAGATACTTCTTTTCATCCATAGTACTTACTCCCTATCAATATCATCTTGAATAAAATCATCATTAACATTCTCAAAAAGATCAACATGAGCACTTGAGTTAGGATCAGCAATGGCATGTTCCTGGAAAGCACAAGGTGTGAGATTACCTGTATCTTCTCTTACCCTCTTATTGGAGGATTTAGAAGTCTATCCATATTTAAAGCAAATTCCATTCAACTCTTTTAGTATATCACATCCACTTGGCTGGGTTAGAGGTCTACTAAAGTCCATAGAGCCATCAAACATATCTCTTTGAAGTTGATATGGAGCCGCCTTCGATGGCCCAAGTAGCTAAATTTTTTTGCATGCTTTAGCCAAGTGGAATGGGTGGAGGTAGTACAACTAGGGCAAGCAACACGACCCTTAGTACTCCAACCAGATGAATTCACACAAGCAGGGAAATTATTCGTAGTGGAGTGAAGAGCTGCCTACAATGTGAAATCTTCTTTAGCAAACACATCATAATCATCTATGCCATTCCATAGCATATTCAACTCATGTATTAATGGTTGCAAATAAACATCAATATCATTTCTAGAACCTTTCTCCCTAGGAATAATCATTGATAAGATGAATGATGTTTGTTTCACACACAACTAAGGGGGCAAGTTGTATGGGATCAATATAACTGGCCAAGTACTATATATAGTACTTATTGTACGAAAAGGATTAAACCCATCCCTTGTAAGTCCAAGCCTAACACTACGGGGGCTTGAGGCAAAGCCTTTATATCGATTATCAAACTCCTTCCAAGCTAAACCATCTGCTAGATGCCTTAATTTTCCATCTCTTAGACGATCAGTGTGATGCCATCTCATATCTTTAGCCGTTATTACACATGAACAAATTCTTTTCAATCTTGCAGTCAATGGCAAACAACACAACACTTTGGCAAAATTTGGCTTCACTAACTTACAAGAATTCAAGTCCTCTGCTTCTGTATTTGTGGCTTCATCATGCCGAGTCTTATTTTGAGAAGCCCCACAAACATTACATGACTGTTCATTTATTGTTGGACCCCAATATAACATACAATCATTGGGATATGCATGGATTTTCTTATAACCAAGGTCTAACTCATTTGTCAACTTCTTAAACTCATTTGTGTAAGATGGGAAAGATGACAAAAATGGAAAGACATCCTTTAAAAGTTCTAATAACATGGTGAAAATCTTATAGACAAACCACCCATACATTTAAGATGATACAATTGCAAGTTGAATGCTAACTTTGAATATTTGCACCCATCGTAAAGCTTGTCATCACAATCATCCATTAGTTTTGAAATCTAGTTGCATTAACATTTGGTAAAGGACTTAGGCCTTGTGTATCTGATTGAATATTGTTATAAGTAACATCCCCATCCCCATCCCTATCTTGGTCTGCATCTATGACCATATTCTCAATGATTTCTATTGTTTCACCTGTTTCTCTATCAACATCATCTTGGTCAGTACTTGAGCTTGCAGAGGCACGTCTTACCACATCCCAAAGCAGTGACCTCAAATCATGCATAATTTTAGAATTGAGACAAGCTGCACTTGGCATTAAATTTTCAGTGCCAGAAGTGTCATGTTCTGGTGTCATTTTTTCCCCCATGAAACAACCATGTGGGATAACCATGCAAAAACCCATATTTTAGAACATGACTTTGAATAGCATCACATGTCCATCTTTTCTCATTGCAACATCTCACACATAGACAAGATATTGTCCCCTGCACAGCCTTTTCACTTGCATAATGAATAAAATGTTTGGCCCCTTCCCTATAAGCTTGGCTATGAATAGTAATTTGATCCAAGTTTTGTCCCTTTGTCAAAAGGATGAAGATTTAATTCTTCCTATTTAAAAAAAGGACATTATCTCATAAATAAAGGTTGCTACTAGCACTAATGCACAATGAACTTCATCAAGGGACTTGACACTCATCAGTTCACTCGTATAATTCTCTTATTGTTTAGATTGATTAGTAGCTAGTAGAATCAATAGAGTAAATTAAACATAAAATAATAAAACCATCTAAGCATGTCATACTAAAAATTAGTTTGTGCAAAGCCTTTTAATTGTGAGTTCATTATAAAACATCATTTTATTTTATTATTCTCTTTCTG
Source organism: Stenocereus thurberi (assembly GCA_002740465.1). Lineage (NCBI taxonomy): Eukaryota > Viridiplantae > Streptophyta > Magnoliopsida > Caryophyllales > Cactaceae > Stenocereus > Stenocereus thurberi. The sequence continues at coordinate 28,920 of NCQT01081903.1, read as the reverse complement.
TGATTTACTAGCCTATGCATTTATCCCATAAGATTTGAATTACAAACTGATACTGAGATACAAAGTACCTGAAAACAATTTTAATATGAACTGCAACTTTAATCTTTCTGCAACCTG
>NCQT01081896.1:24772-37752 GCA_002740465.1 Stenocereus thurberi | reverse complement strand
AAGGGGAAGCTAGTCAGGCCTAGAGAAGCCCTGGCTGAGCCACCATGTAAATTAAGACTGTTGCCATCAGTCAAGGCACTTTCAGATGGTGTAGAAATGTTTTGTTGACATTCATTATGCTAGAAATCTACTAATTAGCCTGATTGCAATAGTTAACCAAATAAATCACATAGAGTTATGAAGCGAGAAGCAGGGCATGACCAAACAGCCTATAGTTGGACTTAGCAACAGCCGTTATGTCCCACAGTAGCCATTGGATGGAAAATTTTGTTGCCAACTACTGATTACCTCGATCACGTTGCCATGCATGATTTTCTACTTTCTGATAATTGCTCGTAAGAGTTATATTGTGAGGTAGTGCATAACTCTACTTATTGTTGTCTCATCCACTCATGCTCAAGGTCACGGGTTTCAGGCCCTATGCCAGAAAATCGTGTAAGCTCCACGGTTTCTTTTTGGAATTATTTCTAAAATTTTTTACTTTTCAAATTCTTTAAAACCTTTTAAAAAGTTTTTGCCACACAAAGCATTTTTAGTTACAGGCTAGTTGTTAGAAATCCAAGTATCATGTTGCTCTGCCCTCAATGGGTTAGGTAAATGTCATCACTAGGTGATGACGTGCTAGACATGGGAATATGCGGTCAGTATAAGGTCCAGTGGGCACCAATTTGGTGTTTACAACATACAACCACTAAGTTCAATGCACACATTAATTTTATGCAAATTTGATCAACACTTTAAAGGAATTATTTCTGTTGACTTCTTAGGTTACTTATATTACATGCATGCTAAAAAAGTGATAAAAGAAAGCGTAAGATTTAGACAAACACATAGGTTAATTACATAGTTTTACTTGATTATACAAAAGAACAAGATCAAGAATACAAATCACATGATAAAACCAATAGCAAAGGAAGAAAATGGTAACCATCTTGCTTATTGAACCCTTAGGACTTACCTTAGGCCATGTTTAGTGAGAATACTATCCCAAGGCTTCATCCTTTTTAGGGTTTGTTAGAGAATGGCCTAAGAAAAGCTTTGTACATGGAAAATCATACCTGTAGGGAGAAATTAGAGGAGAGAGGGAGAAGAGAGCTAAAGAAAGTGTCATTGCTCTAGAGAGAAAAAGAGAGAAAGAAGAGAGAGAGAGAGACAGAGAGAGAGAGAGAGAGAGAGATAGAGGAAGAGAGAAGACTACTAGATAAAGTGTTATCTCTCTAGCAAGGGAGAAGAGAAGAAAATGTACGTCTCCTCTAAGTGAAGGGTTGCCCCTTTTCACAGAAGATAGTCTGAAAAGAACCCCAAGGGTTTGCAAAAGCAACAAAGGAATGTTTCCTAAGTTGGTGGAGAAGAATTGCTCGTAAAGAAATCCTAGTTAACATAAGGGCTAGAAGCCAAGTCAAGACCAGTGGCTAACTGCACAGACTAGGCCATTGTCCCTAGCCTGCTTTAATGTAGCAGTAGGGAAAAACATGTCTTCTAGTTTAGTTCTTCTCTAGTGGTTTAGCCTAGTGGTTTATTGCTAGAATTGGCCTCCATTCAAGTTAAATATTTGCTGCAGGAAGTTATTATTACAAGGCAATGCACCATCTTAATGGTTACATCCTTACAATTGCATCCACGAGGTCTATGTTTGAGTCTTCACACTAGTAATTTCCATAAAAACCATGTGTCTTGGCTTATTTTAGGTCTGATTTTCTACATTTCCAACCTTTTAAATAAGACATAGAAGGAATTTTTAGAACATTTTTTAGAAAGTATTCTATGTGGGAGTTAGCTTCTCAGATCTTAGGAATGTACCATTCTACAGGTGCTGTCATCAAGCAGTCATGCACTCAACATGTAATATTTTGTCAATTTGTATTCTAAGAACACATTTAGGTGTCTACATATAAATGAATATTTTATCAAAAATATAGGCAAGAGTATTGTAATGCCCAGACCCCTCCCAGGCCGTGGATAGTCACCAGGAACAGTGTTAAGGATCGTCGACTGGCTCTACAAATCACCACAAGCCTTTCCCGTGCGTTTCGTTCTCGCTTACACGCTTCCCGAAAAACTTCCTAGGAGTTTACCCATCCCAAGATTGCTCCCCATCAAGCACGATTAATTGTAGAGTTCTTAGGAGTGGGCTTCTTGAAAAGAAAACTTCCTAGGAGGTCACCCATCCCAAAATTGCTCCCCAATAAGCATGCTTAACTGTGGAAATCTTAAGAGTGGACTTCCTGAAAAGAAAGGTGCACCTTTCTTTGCGAGGAACCCACTCTTAAGAACTCCACAATTATGCGTGCTTGATGGGGAGCAATCTTAGGATGGGTGACCTCCTATGATGTTTTCCAGGTACCGTGTGAGTGAGGATGAAGCATACCGAAAAGACTTGTGGTGATTTATGGGGCCATTCAACGATTCTTGAAGCCATTTATGATAACTGCTCATGACCCGAGATGGGTCAGGCTGCTGCAAATGGTATCAGAGTCGACTTGCGATCGTGAGCTGTGCTAGAACCCATGGGCAGTCACCTAGTGGGGCAAAGACACTAGGTGTGGACCGCCGGTCAAGAGGACTCCTAAGCCGGTCGGTTAGTGAGGCACAACAAGGACGTTGTGCGCTTCAAGTGGGGGTGATTGTGACACCCAAGTGTATCTTAAAACAATTGAAGTGACTATTTATATCACCAAAAGTGCACCTTTCTTTTCGGGAAGCCCACTCTTAAGAACTCCACAGTGAACCGTGCTTGCTGGGGAGCAATCTCGGGATGGGTGACCTCCTCAAAAGTTTCTCAGGCAGCGTCTGAGTAAGGAGGAAGCACACCGGAAAGGCTTGTGGTGATTTGTGGGGTCAGTTAACAAAACTAAAAGCTATTCCTGGTAATTGCTTGCGACCCGAGAGGGGTGGTCGGGGCATTACAAGCATACTTTTGAGGATCATTTTAAAAACAACTATTTAGATTTCATAAAAGGCTTACTTTTTGAATATCCAATTTCGATATACTTATGCCTATAATTGTCTAGTTCTAGTTTGACTTAGACTATGGTTTCATCTTATTATGGTCAATTTGTGAAGGTCGTATAGGGGTAAAATGATTGAAAAGTTAAAGCTTGAAATGCCACTAAGAGCAAAGTGTATGTATGTAACTAATATTTGAAGGTCTTAAATGTCAAGTTAGATCATCCTAGAGTGGGCGAATAGTATAATATCTTATAAATTATGAAGGTATAAAAAATTCCAATCTACTTTGAATTTGCAATGGTAATACTAGAGATATAACGTTAAAGGTTAGTCATTAATGTCATAAATAAACAAAACTAAAATGCAGAATTAAAACGGGACAAAACACAGGATACATTTTCGATGTTTACCCTTCCAAACAGAGCTAGCCACCCCTAGGGAACTTATGCCATTAGGATTTAATCACCTCCATTTCTTGTTCACTTAGAAATACACACCAATAATTTCAGTTTTACACACTGTCTAGCGTTCCAAGTTTACTCAACTGAGCAGCCTTAGCTAGCACACTCACTTATTGTCGACCTGTCAACACCTAACTACCCAAGTGAGTTCCCCAACTTACTTGTTGCAAATCTCCTTTACAATATTCAACTTACTAGGAATACAAGAAAGTATTAAAGATGATTGCATTTGAGCACTTTTTCATGATGTAATTCTTGTGTCTTGACAATTGGCTGATCTCCACCTTTTATAGAGGTTAAAACCTTTTTGACCGTTGGGGCAAGGCTTGCTAAATCTTCGATGTTCTCTGTCTAGTATCTAATGTCTCTGATCCAAACCTCGGTGTCTCCAAAAAAATAAAAAGGCTCTTGATTGATAAAAATAATGGATCTTAATTGTTGTTAGGTAGAGCTTGATCTGATCTCCAAATATCCCACGTTATAAATAAAAATAATTTACTTATAAATTCAATATTGATTTAGTACAACTTTCCTAAACTAAGATAACCAAATCTTTTCAAAATCTTAGTTTAAAGAAAGGATATGTTGCATCATAATATATAATCCATTCAAACATAAATAAAGGAAGCTTTCCAACGATATTAAACAACAATATATTCTACTTAGATCTTAAGGATAAAATAGGATAATATTAGATCTCATTTTATCCAAAATGATTCTGCTAAATACCAAAGTTAGATATTTTGACTTTGGCAGTGGATTCCTATGAGAACAAGTTACGTTAGTGTAATATAACTCTATGTACTTAAATTGAGCTTTTTGTCTTTCACTCAAAATACCCAATGTCGTTAAGTTGTGACTTTGAACCAATCAATGACATTGCCACTAACATTAAGGGAACCTCAATCTCCCCTTTTTTAATAAAAGACAAGACTTCAATTTAAGGGTCATGTAAGCATATCACATAAGCATATTAGAGCAAATTATAATGAAGCCAAGTAATATAGTAATAGCAAGACAAAAGTGGCCTCTAGTCATCTAGTCGTGGACACTAGAAGCTTTCAAAGCCTTTTAGATGGGCTTTGATCATTAATCATCAATGTCTGCACCATTCCTTTCCCTTCTAACTTGCATCAGAAGGGAAGGACTCACAAAAATGTTTAACACTGCATTGTTCAAATCATCTAAACTGTTCAAAAACATAAGAAAATGAAATAATTTTTACAATAGAGGCTTTAAGCATAGTCGATGGAAGATGCATCCAGAAGGTGAGCTAGTGTTGTAGCATTCGACCTTGGTTCCTCTGCAACTTCTGACACACCAATGTCTACCTTAACAGTCTCCTCCTAACCCACATCAGCTTGAGCTATCTTCAAGGCTATTTCCAACCGTGCCACATCGCCCCAAACTTATCATTTATCACCTTTAAGGACCCCTCTTTAACTTTCAGACTTGAGATAGCACTGTTGAGCTTGGAAGCACATTAAGTCAAATCCTCATGGATGCCTTTGACATCAACCAATGTTCTCTTGATCTCAGCGTGACCAATCTTCAGACTAGTAAACTCCCACTTAATCTCCTTAAAGTGTTCTTTAACTATTCTAACTAGGAAGGATGAATGATTTCAGGATAGGGTTAAGTCTTCGGGGTTTCAATGTCATTAATCGTGATCTCCTCCTCATGTTTCCAATGTCCATAGGAAATGGGTTTAAACTTAAGGCTTTTGAGAGTGCCCTTATTGATTATGGGGATCTGAATATCAAAGCGGTCTTTGGCCTCAAGAGAGATATTGTAGGCCTTGAAGATGCGGGTTAAAAGATTGGAGTAGGGCCAGGGAAAATTCCTTGATAAATTACAGACCTTGGTTATGTAGTTAAGTATAAGTTCTATAAAATCAACAGAATATCCCTCCATGATATAGTAAAGGGTTTTAAGGCAGATGTTATTGGTGGTCTCTTTCGATGACCCTCTGGGATAGATGGTCCTAACCAAAATATAGTATAAGATCCACGAGTCAGGGTACAAAGCTATGTAGGACTAGTTGGTTTTCTTGATTTTGGCAGGTTGGGTATATTTTTAAAAGACACATCGTGCGGGCTTTAGTTTAAGACATTAAGGGAGGAAACTTTGAGGGGTCAAGGTTGAGATTGAAGATCTACTCAATAGAAGCAATTGTGAGGGCGATAGTGCTATCCTTGACCTTAGTGGTGTAGTAGGTTCTCCCCCTTCTGTGAGGTTCAACGTTCTTAAAGGTAGCATAGAACACATAGTCTAATTACGGATACACTTCATCACTAACATCAAAGGGACTCATGAAACCCAAATTTTCTATCTTTTCCATAAAAAAGACTTGGCTTTTAGAAATTCACAAACTCATAACATACCAACTCCCTTTCAATAACATATTGTACTGTTTTACACCTAAATCAGTGAAGCACTCAATAGGACGATCAGGGAGTCCTAGACCTTCTAGGGAGTTAAGTTTGGATGCTAAATTTCTAGAATTTGTGGACAATTCGGCCTCAAAATTAGAGATAGTGTTTACCTCTCATGACTTTGGTAGACGGCATTTAGTGGCACCGTGGGTTCTTTTTGTTAGGGTGATCAAGGCTTTGGTGGGACTCCTTCTTTTCAATTAGAAGACATAGGAGCAGTTGGCTTTTAGGTTTTCAACAAGAAAGGGGGGGAGAGAGAGAGAGAGGAGAAATTTGAGGGTTTGGAGGGAAGAGCTGGGGAGAGAGAGCGTTTGAGGCCAAGGCATGCTCTCTTTATGGGAGAAGAGGAGAGATAAAATGCAATGAGAGGTGTTAGTTTATGGAAGATGTATGAAATCTTCAGGAAAGTGTCAAGGACGGTTATTGAAAAGGAGGATCATTGCCTTTTAGAAAAGAAGAAAGAGAATTCCTTCAAAAAGATGTGAAAGTCCTATGGTTTTTTATAATAAGGTAGCTAGTGAGGTATTTAATTAATTTAAATCTCCATCTTCTAGCCGCTTGCTATAATTGATTTGTGTGACAAAAACCCGAAATCTAAGAATCATGAATTTAATTTTGACTTTAAGATGAAGTCTCAATGTCTAGTCCCATATCATTGGTAGCATCATATAAAACTATATTAGACCATTCATTGAGGGATTCTCCCCATTAATTCATGCCTATATTTTCAACATGCCAAGTCCATTTCGAATAACGTTGAACTGATCTTCACTAAGAGGTACCTTTTGAGATGCGTTTGATTCTTGAGTGCTGGACTGGATTTCTTATATTATTTGTTACACTCATATTATCATATCAAATATGTACCTTTTGGGAGTCATACGAAGGGTCTTGTAGCCACTATGTGATCCAAAGTATTTGAGCACAACATGCACCCACAGTGATATATTCAGCTTTAGTAGTTGGTAGAGAAACAACGCTTTATTTCTTTAAGTGCCATGAGACTAGGGAATGCCCAAGAAATTAATAGTACCCTGAGGTGCTTTGTCTATCTACTTTGTAGCCAGCATAATCTGCATTCAAGTATCCAATGAGATTGAAATCTCCATCTCTAGACTACCATAGACTAATGTCCTTGGTTCCTGTAGATGTCTGAAAATTCTTTTGACAACTGTTAGATGAGATTCTTTAGGGGCACTTCAGAACTGAGGACAAAGGCATACTCTAAACATGACATTGGGTGTACTTGCTGTTAGATAAAGTAGGCAGCTAATTTACCTCTATAGACCTTTTTTTAGACTGACTTATATTTTGATTAAGGTCCAGCTTGGTGTTCAATTCCATTGATGTGCTTGCATGTTTGACCTAATCAACCTTGTATTTCTTCAGGAGTTCTTTAACATGCTTACTTTGTTTGATAAGTATGCCATCTTAGCATTGCTTGATCTAAAGTCCTATGAAGAAGTTAAGTTCTCCCACCATACTCATCTCAAACTCCTCACTCATCAAATTGGAAAACTCTCAACATAGATGATTGTTAGTAGCATCAAATATAATATCATCTACATAAAGCTGCTTAATGATGAAGTTTTCCCCCTTTGTATTAATGAAAAGGGTTTTTTTGATTTTTCCTTGTGAAAAATTATTTTCCCAAAGAAATTTGCTAAGAGATTCATACCAAGGCTTTGGGGCTTGTTTTAAATCATGAACAACTTTATGAAGTTTAAAAACATGATTTGAAAATTCAGGATTTTCAAATCCAGGGGATTGCTCAACATAGACTTCTCCATTTAGAAAACCATTTATAAAAGNNCATTGAACATCCTTTTGATATATTTTGATGCCAATATGAGGGGCAAATACAAGCAATACGTAGATGGCTTCTAGTCTAGTCACAGGTGTAAAGGTCTCATTAAAGTCTATCCCTTCCTATTAGTTGTACCCTTTGCCAACCAATCTAGCTTTGTTCCTAACCATTACGCTGTATTCATCTAACTTGTTCATAAAAACCTATTTAGTCCCAATCACTAGATGGTCCTTTGGTCTAAGAGTGAGAGGCCAAACTTGGTTCCTCTAGAACTATTTGAGTTCATCTTGTATGGCCAATGTCCAGTTTGGGTCTTCCCATGCCTCAATACAGTGCTTTAGTTCTATATGAGAAACAAACAAAAAGAAGTTCATAGAAATTTCTCCAGGAAGAACGTTTCTTTATGCTTGTATTGATGTCGGCGTGTATATTACCTGAAGAATATGCAGACTCGTACTTAAAACTGCCCTTGGGTTCATTGAAGTGACTTTGAACTTGTTCAAGGATGCTTGGGGATGTTCATGGCATCATCTTAGGGTCTCTCACTAGCACCTTGTATGATTTGTAAAGGAGCTCCACTGTCATCAAGCCGTCTTCAGTCATTCTGATTTGGATCTTGTCCCTCATTACAATAAGTACTTTGGTGATTGCATTTGTTTAAGTGTCTTTCATCTTCATTATCTACATGTTTGCTTAGCTAGAACTCATCAGATGAAGATGAACCAGTATCATCGTTGTTAGCTTCATCAAAGACAACATAACTGGATACTTTTATTGTAAACCCGATAAGCTTTACTAACTGAGGAATACCCCACAAATATACGTTCATCACACCTTGTATCAAACTTACTAAGATTATCCTCATCATTGTTATGAATGAAACACTTGCATCCAAAGGCTTTGCAATAAGATACATTTGGTTTCTGCCTTTGCATGTGGTGTCTTTTTAGGATTGGACAGATGAGGCATCTGTTAAGTGTATAGTTTGTAGTATTAACAGCCTCAGCCCATAAGGACTTGGGAAGATCATTTTCACATATCAATGTTCATGCTATGTCTTCTAATATCCTGTTCTTCCTTTCGACTACTCCATTCTACTGTGGAGTCCTTGGTGCTGAAAACTTGCAAGAAATGTCATTCTTGTCATAATAATTAAGGAACTTGTCTTGATCAAATTATCTTTCATAGTCAATTCTAATAGCAACCACTGGTAAGTTCTTTGATATCTATAATTTCCTACACAACTTCACGAACTTCTTAAGGACTTCTGTTTTACCTTTCAAAAAGATCACCCCTGTGAATTTTGAGTAATCATCCACAATAACAAATATATACAAACTACCACCTAAACTTATAATGGGGATTGGTCTATTTAGGTCCGTATGAAATAATTCCAGGCATTTTGAAGTGGACACACTCTTCAAAAGTTTAAAAGAATCATATACTTGCTTACCTCTAACACATGCACTACATGCACGATCCTTCTCATATTTATAAGGGGATAGCCCTCTTACTAAATCATACTTGACTAACCTATGAAGGGTGTGTATGCTAGCATGTCTTAATCTACGATGCCAAAGCCATACATGATCAAGTGAAGCTTTTAGGCAGGAAAGATGCTGGGATAGATATGATTAAGAGTTATAGCATAAACATTATCTAGTTTAGAAACATGAAGAATAATGTGATTGGACTAGCATTCTCAACAGCACATTAGGATTCATCAAACCAAACATGGTTACCTTTATGACATAGAGTTGTGAGATGCTCAATGGTTTGTATTTTAAACCATCAACCAAATAGACACGGTCAATAGAATTTGAAGAATCCTTACCAATCTTACAAATGCTGATGATGTTACCTCAACCATTGTCTCCAAAGGTCACTTTCTCGGATTTTTGTTTTCATATCTTAGTAACCAATGAAGCATCTCTAATCATATGCCTTGAATACCAGCGTCCAACTATAAGAGAATGCTCTTTGCTTCTAGACACACCTGTATGAACGAAAAATAACCCTTCCTACATTCTCTGGTGGCACGATTTTGACAAACACAGCCCAATTTTGAGGGCATTATCCCTTTAAGCACCCACACTAACATAATCCTCAGGTGGGAGGCCTCTTTAGCTATGAATTTGCTATAATGTTTGTGATCGCTGCCAAGGCAATTATGACTTGGACACCGAGAACCAAAGTAGCTATGGTTTCTTTGATAAACTGTGTGACTTTGGTAATTGTAACCAAGGTCACTGTTTTTGAAACCAAAACACTTTAGGATTCCTTATGTGATATTTCTTTAATAAAGAAGTGTTTATATGACCTTTTCTGATTATTTGGGTTAAAAGTAAGGTCTTCCTTATTGAATGACATACATTGGGATCCAAGTAATCTGTCTAAATTCTCCTAACCCTTAGTAGGTTTTAAGAGGGATTTATGAGTATCATCACACTTATTTTGTAAAATATTTTTCTCATTCTCAAGGTCATTGATTTTAGTGTGTAGATTTTCACAAGATCTTTGCAAGTTCTCATTTCCTTTTTTAGGAATTATTTCCTTTATAAGGCCTTGATTTCAAATGTATGATCTTGTTCATATTTGACACACTTTAATAGGCCTTAAGCTAGATATTCTTTTGTTAAAGTAAGAAGATATTCCAATGTTGCCCCTTTAGATTCATCATTTCTTCATTATTTTCATTGGTTATGAAACAAAGATTGGCTATTTCTATATCTTCACTTAACTTTAAGAGCTGTCACAATCATTCTGATAAGTGCTTCCATATACTTCATTTTTGGGACTTTTTATACCACTTTTTCAGGAATTCATGGGCTTTATGTTATAATTTATACTCATATTCTCATTTTATGCTTGGATATGGATCTTTGGTGACTTTTGTAGGATTTTAGACTATTTGACCCAGAGGTACTCCAAGTCCTATGCCCATGGAGCAAGAGAAGATTAGAATATTTCAAGTCCAGCAAGTACCACGGTCCGCCCATGGTGACTTCCACGGACCATTGTGAGCCTATAACTGCTAACTTCCTCATCTTCCTTCATTGTGTGGCTGAAGATGCTCTGTTTTAATGCTTAAAAGGCATGTTTTTTGGCTGAAGGAAGAGATCCACCATCATCTTGTCATCACTACTCTCTCATCCATCTCTCTTAAGTTAAAATTTTTAGTTTATTTTTGGGAGCAAAAGGAGAATTAAAGGGAGAAGTTTTACTCTTGGAGGCTTGAAGATCATGGCACCATTGAAGGGTTGCCATTGTCGTAAAGCTTTCCTTCACTTTGAAATTTTCTTTTAACTCTTGTGTTAGTTGAATTTGAAATATGAGTGAGCAGTTTTATTTACTCTAGGGATTTATAGACGTAGAATTAAAGTTGGATCCTTAATTTCTACAATCTTGTCCTTATTTTATGATTGGAATGATTTACTTCTATCCTGAGATTGAAATATTAGGAGTAAAGTTTGGTCAATTTTGTTTACTTATATTAGGTAGTCGAGTGAAGAACTGGAAAGTGAAACTCACTATTAGATCACCTTGATAGAAGTTGACCTAACAAAACTCAAGAGAGAATTGCATGTTAAGAGGAGACTTAACATTCATAAATCTTCAGCCCAGACTAAATCAAAGATACTTGAAAGAGTGTTAGTTGAATTTGTATGGGCAATTTAATTAATTTCGAAAGAAAGGATTAAATTTAACTCGATTGTAATTCTTTGAATCATCCAACACATGAAACATGCTTAATTCTATGATCTAACTCTTTACTTGGCGAATCGAACCCCTAGGTGCTTTACTTTTATTGAATCTCCAGTTAGATAATTAGTATATTTAATCAACCCATTCAAAAGATTGATTGCATAGCATTTTTAATAGGATATTAGCTCAGTAGATTACTTTGGTCCCTGAGGACGATCTTTTAATCCAAACTACAATACTCGTGTTCTTGTGCTTGCAAAGGTGTCAATTTTTTGGCACCGTTACTGGGGATAGCACCCGAGTCCCCCCCGTGACAGGTGCGAATTCAACCCGAATGCATTTTGGGGCAAGCTTTCGGGGGATTTTAGGTACAGCACTAGCACTTTCAAATGCACCCATATTAGGAACCCTTGCATTCGAGTAACTTAATGTATTCTTACTTGTTGTTTCTTTGCTCGAGATGATATTTGAATGCCCCTAGATTGTTTGAGTTATATTTCCCATCTTGAATGCTAGATGGTATCCAAATTGATCCTGGAGCGTTCTTGGCCCGACAATTGTATAGTGCAGCTGTCAGCACTAGGGGTAGTATAGTAATTGGGGGTGTAATCACCACCATTCCTAGATTGTTGGGTGTTAGGCCCAATCCTTGTGATTGAGTTTCTGGGTTCGAGCGGCTTGATCAAGCCGCTTTCGAGCTGATAAACTTTTACAAAGTAGAGGCTGGACATTTGTGCTGAATTTATCCCGGGGATCAGCGTATACCACTTCCCAATGTTGAGTAGACCACTTTACTTCTTAGGGCTGACCTTCATTGGGTACCTGGTGATGCTAAGGTTGCTCACCCTATACCTCCTCCCTTCTATTTACTTGCCAAGTCTGACCTAGTTCTTCCCCCCAACCTTGCTTCACTGACTATGCAGAAGTCCAAGCTGCCCTTCAGTCCATTCAGGAGGAGTAAGTGTCTCTTCGAGCCTATGTTGCCTCTGAGAATGCCGCTCTTCATGACTTTGTCCAAGAATGGCACGACGAACTTCGAGGAATGCTTGCTACCTATACCCAATATTTTCAGGACTATAAGGCTTGTCTTGAGACCTGGAGAGACTGGCATATCTCTTATGGTCAACCTCCCCACCGTCCTTCTCCACCTCCCTTCTAATTGCTTCTTGTTACTTGATGCACATCTCCTGGGGCATTACATACAGCCTTATTCATCCAATCCCTTAGGGGTAACTTTATTGCAAATCCAAGTTTAGCAAGAGCGTTTTTCTTCTCCGTTCTTTGAATTCCATGGTAAAAGGCACTTTATGGAGTTTTACTTGAACTTCAAAATGCCATTTATAAAAACGTTTTTTTTTTTTTAAGCAAGCATGATACACCCATGGAGGATCATGATGATGGTCAACCCCAAGAGTTTCTGAAGTCCAAGGATGATGTACCCATGGGAAGCAATAAGGATGATTAAGTTCAAAGACAATCCAACCCCAAGGAAGTCCAAGAGGCCATCCAAGTTGTGAGAATACTCAGAGAAGATCAAGGCCATTACTCAACAGTTCCGTACAGCAAGTGCAGTAACTTGGTAACCGTAATCACCTAGCTTCAAGGTGGTTTAAGTCCATTTTA
>NCQT01081881.1:0-11778 GCA_002740465.1 Stenocereus thurberi | reverse complement strand
CTGTAGCATTCAATTCTATTGAATTCAACATTTGTTCCAGTACGTTGAGCATTCAAATGCTGTTCAATAAAAGATTGAGATTTAATTTGATTTGTTGAGCATTTTGTTTAATAGAGCTGAGAATCCTATTGCATGAAACTGAGCATGTTGTTCTTATGGACTTAAAAATTCTATTGTGTAGAGATAAATGTGAGTTTTTGAGCATTCTTTTCTATGAGTTAGCTAGTACTTAAATTCTTGAGTGGATTGATTTAACTTCAAATTGCTAGGAATTTGCTTCTTGGATTTGAAATTTGCATATTTTTTGCTTCTGAATTTGTTGAAGAGATTTTGATTAACTGGAGAGGCAAATTTTATTTTAATTTACACCTGCCACAATAGGTGTTTTACATTCACGAAAAGTAAGGCCCACATGGATTTATTAAGCTAGAAAACATGATGTTGGTTTGCCGGGTCTACGTAGTAAAGTAAACTCGAGAATGGGGTCTAAGCACTGCGAATATTGCTCTAATTTGGGCTATATAATATGGTATTCTATCTGTTGTTTTGTTGAGGTTTTTTTTAATTGATTTTCTTTTATTTGTTTTCTTGCCATTTAGAACCATATTATGCCAGTCTTATGACCTAATCTGGGTCTAATCTTGTTCAATAATTAATCAGTCCTTTTAGCTTATTCTTTCCAATAAGTCAATCAATCATTGGGTTTGTTCTTTTGATATTGCTCTATGTACTCTAGAGGAAAATTTACATAAAAGTGTTGCTCTAAAAGTTACACATCTCAAATGTGTTATTTTTTTCACTCGAGCTCACTTTATTTGGACAAGCTGCTAACAACACATTTCAGGTGGCTGAAGTTGTCTAATGGAAATGCCCAAGCAGCCCTCACAACAAAGATGTATGAAAGCGACTTAATTGAGAGGGAAATTTAGATGGTGTAAGCAGTGTTTATTCAATGGTGGATGTAGGGAGAAGGTGGGGCAAAGTTGAGGGAGTTACGGTGATGAGGGCCACGATGCAAGAGCGTTTGTAGGATGGAAAAAAGGTGAAGCTTAACTATGTCACAGGCGTGAATGTTGTGGATATGGTGGAATAAAGGTGATAGTGGTCTTTGCAAAATCTGGGATGTTAAGAGAAGTGCGTGGTCATCTTGAAATTGTTTATGCTTATATATGGTTAGTAACATTTATGCTTTGTTTGTGATGATATGATAATTTAGAAAGTTGTTTAGAGAAGGTGTGTCATTAATACCATTCTTGTAATTGAGTTTTCTTTTTGAATTTTGTTATTTAAGATGTCATGGTTATGGAAAGTTGTATTTTAGAATTAAGTTTGCAAGTTGTATTATGCCTAATTGTGCATGCATTTTGTATTTCAACTGCTTGTAATTTCTTAATGTGTTGGGAGTGCTTGGGGATGTGAATGTGATGACTTGATTGGTTTTTGTTTTGAAATGAAGAACATAGTGTACAACTGACTTTGCTTGTTCGGACTATATTCAGCTGATTATTATAGGTTGAAGGTTTTATTGATATGGGGCATTATTTAAAAAGTTGACATCCAATAAGAGGTGCTGGTGAACTGCAATAATAGTAATCCTAGGATAATGCATGATGTTGTTATCAACGTATGTAGTTAAACACATCATGAGATATTAAAGGTAGTTAGGTTGTTGTACGGTTGAGATTATAATCTATCCTAAAGTGTAAATGTGCAGTATTTAGTATTGTATTTTAGGTGTGTTCGCCCATAAGCTAGGGCCTCGGCTGACGTGTAGTCCAGGTGATGGTGCGAATGGAGGGAGGAGGTGTTGTTGGTAAGGGGGTTGTTGTTTATGTCTGCTTTAGGGGGGGACATATAGGAGGTGGTCAACGGAGGAGTGTCATATGTAGGTAGGAGGATTATACGTGCTGTGGATGTGGGAGAATATGAGTAAGGTAGTAGCGATGAAGTTAGTTCAGTAGGTAAGTGGGGAGTCTTTGGGGGAATGTAAGCTGTGGCTTAGTCTGAAGTTTGATAGAAAGATACTTGCACCATTTAGAAGAGATAATAATTTGTTGAAGCTAGTGAATGGCAATGATGAGTTTGCGTGTATATATGTGGGTGGGAAGGATTGGCCTAATCGTGTAGCATTGGAAGTATGTCATCAAACAATCCTTTTATGTGCTACAATGGAGGGAGGTGAAGGTGCTAGATGTTTGAATCACAATGCTACAAATGCAATTAGAAGGTGATGGACATGGTGGAAGAGGAAGTGCAAGTAGCGGAAGGTAATGTATGCCAATTGTAGGTGTAAATGTTATTGTTGTGGGAGTGGATTGAGTTACGGGTGTTACATATTGAGGAATGTCATATTTACATGGGATTTTATAAGTTTTTGCGAGTCACTTTAGGGGATTTAGATGCTTAATTATATGATTTATGCCACTATTTCTACTATTACGCTTGGTTTTGCATGTTTTAAGAGCTTTTCCAGATTTTGACGTTGTGAGCCAAGTTATGTGAGCAGAATAAAGATTTTTGAGGCCTTAAGTATCAAAGGAGATAGCAATAGAGACCTTAAGACACCCAACACGGATAAACTGTGGCCAATACCATGGTCCAAGACCTTCCAGGAAGAAGCAGTAGAAGGAGCAAGTGAGAATGACTAAGGCAGAGTCCCCAACGGCCTATCCGTGGTGGCCCCTGTTTCCTCAGGTTTGCTATATTGCGTCATGGCCGTTCAAGTTCTAAGTGTTTGGATGATTTTGTAGACTTCATTTCCTCCATCAAAAGCCATTTTTTTTCTTCATTCATCCCCACCATCCCATTCCACTCTTCAACATCCACCATGTAGATTAGAACTTAGATTGGATCAGAGGAAGAGAGAGTATTTCTTGGCTGAGTAATTCTTTTCTCTTCTCTCCTCTTCTCTCATGTTAGATTTATGTTTTCTAATTTTGATTATGATTTTATTTTTTTGATTTTGAATTTATGCAAGTAATAGTTAATTTCTCGATTTGGTGTTCGTCTTTTTGGGTATTTTGGAATTGTTGGATTGTTTTATCGAATCTTAGATGTTTATTATATTGTAAGAAATTTGATCACTTTCTTACATATTTTTGGTATTGGATAAAGAACTTAAAGGTGAAATTCGATACTTGAACCCTGGAGTTTGACTTGATTGAGTGATGTCCTGAGAGAGATTTACCGATTGAGGGGCCTAAAACAATAATCGTATGCGTAATGAATCTAAACAAATCCAGAGCCCTTGAGAAATGGTAATGGCTTACATTTAGGTATTTCACTTCACCTCGAAAGAGGGTTGTGATATTTTGATTATTGGTTTTAAAGAACCCATTGAAGAAGAAGTGCTTGATTGATACATGAATTGAGAGATTGCATGTTTTGTATAACTCTTTGATTATTTATCCATTGAATTAGATAGTAGATTAGTTTAATGTAAAACTCAAATTTTGATTCACTTAAGCTATCTTAAGGGAATAAAGCCTAGCAGATTACCTAGTCGTTGTTGGAGACGTCCTTGATTGCTATAGTTCCACCGTGCACTTGCGGCCCTGTCAATTTTTTGGCGCCGTTGCCGGGAATTAGTTTTGAATATTGGGTTTTTCTTATGGGTTTGACTAAGGACTTTTGTTTTTCTTTGAAAAAACCCCCAAAAAATTAAAAATTAAAAAATCTAAAAAAATTTGAGAAAGAAAATGATGGCAATTTTCTATTTTTCGTAATTCGAGCATGAATTATTTTGGACCTATTTTAAGCGTTTACATATTTTTCTTGCTCAATGTGGTTATTGTGTTGGTAAATGAAAAATTTTAGACATTGTTGATGAGTACATGAATAGTGAAACCCGTGCAATCTTAGTGTATTGGGGTTTTCTCGCTAAAAATGTTGATGAGGCATGGTATTGAATGGATTGCTTGGGATTCATTTGAGTCTGAGAAGGGTACTCTTATTTCTGGATATTTATTCTCTAATCCTTGTGCGTTCTATGCTAGGTCTTATTATGCCCCTTTTTTATGTGACTTGTGTAATTCTTCTGACCATGATATAAATTTACATCCTTATTATGTATGCTATGCTCAACTTTACTTTGCATCACTTAAGGACAATACTGATGCTGTCTTGACCTTACCTAATTTATCTTTTTCTTTAGCTCAATGCACGAGGATCAACATAGGTGATCCTTTGGGGGTTGTTACTAGGTTTAGTGTTATTGATGCGTGTTTTGAGTTAGAAGATATATTAGATAAGGTGCATGGCCTAGGTAAGATTCCTTTGGAGGGGTCACGTGATGTGTTTGTGGATGACGAGTCTCCTAGCCTTGGTTTTGATCATAGTTTTTTTCCCCAATTCCCTTGATCATTCCCATGTTTCCCCTCTTTAATTTGTTCATTGCCCTCTCCTTCCTCCGAGTATTTCATTAATGAGCCCATTAATCCTATGATTTGTGATGCAAATGTTGACTTGGGCTATGAGAATAACGTGTTTGATGTGCTTGTTGGGAATATTGATGATTATGTGTCCCTAGGTTATTTAGTGGCCATGATCCTTCTATTGAACCATATTGTTTACAACTGGAGGCCTTGCGTAAGAAAATCATGAGGCCTACATTCTTTAATGCTTCCTATGATTTTTTTAAGGCCATTGACAAGCTTAAGAGGATACTTGTTATCTTTGATGTGGTTTTGATCATTGCCTCTTACCTTGTGTTTTTTAAATTATGGTCCTAGAAGTTTGATAAGCTCCTGCATGTATTGGTAGCATCAAACCTGATGAGTCATGTCTTGAAGTTGTGATGGAGTGGTTGATTCTCCATGTGCCCCATGTGATGAATGGACTTAACTTAGGTTTACACAGCACCTAACCTAGTGAGATCGTTATATTTTGTTCCCTTTCCCTTCTCTTACTTTCTTTCCTTTGAATAATGATGCTTCATCTAAGCTTGGGGGAAGGGTAGTTTCATGTTTTTCATTTTGGTTTTTAATTTGCACACTTGTTAGAGCCTATAGTGTTAGGTTTGGTTTTGTTTGTGCTAGTGTGTTGCATTTAGTTGCATTTTAGGCATGCATTTCTAGGTACATGTAAGGATGGTGTGGATTGATTTGAGTTGCCCTCTAATGATGCTTTTGCTAGGCATGATAGCTTTCATGAGCTTAAGTAACTACTGATGTGTAATGCCTTTTGGTGCTAAAATTTGTGAAGGTTTTGTGAATATTTCTTATTTTTACCCTTATCTTGATTGAGAACTATGCGGCCTTCTTAGAGTCCTTAGTACTAATATTTGTATGTGAGCTTCATTATTTGAGCTAATTGAGACTTTGGTAGACATCCCGTGAGACTTTGAGCCTTATTTAGACTAATCATTATATTTAGTCTCATGTTCTTTCATGTGTTTGACTCTTTCATATTGCATTTCCTGAACTTGCCTGAATTGTTATTCCAACTGCATTAGCATATACATAATTAACGATATAATAGAGGCATTCTTTCTTTTGTCATTTTAGCCATATAGCTAAATTGTCTATCCTTTGTGTTACATGTTTTTCCCTTTGCTAACCCCTTTAAGTTATAATCATTTTCTTGTTGTGATCACTTTATATTAGCCCTTGGCCATGAACACATCTCCTAATCTTTAAGCTAAGTCTATTGAGCATCACTTGATCTATGTAGTGGGTGATTTTTGGGATATTTGAGTTCAAGGTGGCTGTGGTATGGTTTGTTGAGGGATTCATAATATTGAGCATTTGCTTTGGTTCCCTCTTGTTCAAGTTGTATATGTATGTACAGATTAGGTTGTGAGTTGATAGTTTGTGATCCTATACCTTTCAATAATTGATATTTTCATTTTATTTCAAAAAAAAAGATACAAAGTCATGTTGAAGAGAAAGAAACACAAAAAAAGGAAAAAAAAGAAAAAACAACCAAAAAAAAACCTAAGTAATTGGCATTGGACATGTAAGTAGCTTGTGTCCCTTCTTTGTGAAATCATTTCCTATTTCATTCATGGGGTATGTTCATTGAATTGTTGGGGTTTGTAGTGTTGGTAAACTTCATAGTTGCTTGGTGGCTTGTTAGTTGTTCCCTAGTCACTTGGCTAAATAGCTCCATGTTGCCTAAATTTATTAGTTCACTCATTTCCCTTAATCCTTCTAGCCCATATTACAACCATATAAAGTCCTCTTGATAGTTATGTGTACATTTCATTCTTAGTGGTTGAGAATTTAAGAGTCTTGTCAAGTATATGGGAGATTATATCTTTGGAATGAGTCTTAAGCGAACCCATGCTGTATTTCAAACACATGAGTGGACCGATTCACATTTCCCAGAAGTGAGGGCCTACCGGTCCAATTGGCCCTAATCAATTCCATATGCTTGCATGATGTGCTTTATGGCTCTTTGGGGGTGCGCTAGTCTGATGTCGAGCTTGTGTCATATACTTCTTTGAAAACATTCACCTTCCCCTAATTTTAAAATATTTTGCGCACTACTTGGGGTTGTTGTCAATTGTCATTCTTGCTTATGATGTGCTGTCCATTGCCTATTTTGAGGAGGTTGTTATGTATTTGATCTGAGATGCATCCCTCCTTATCAGTTTTATCTAGTATTTGGTTGAGGATGAGCAAAGGTTTAAGCATGGGGGAGTGAATGAATGTCATATTTGTATCGGATTTTATAAGTGTTTGGGAGTCATTTTAGGGCATTTAGATGCTTAATTATATGATTTATGTCCCTATTTCTACTACTATGCTTGGTTTTGCTTGTTTTTAAAGTTTTTGCAGATTTTGACTTTGTGACCTAAGTGATGTGAGTTGAATAAAAATTTTTGAGGCTTTAAGGATCAAAGAAAATAGCAAAAACGGCCCTAAGACACCCAACACGGATAAACCACGGCCAATACCACGGTCCAGGACGTTCTAGGAAGAAGCAGCAAAAGGCGCAAGTGAGAATGACCGAGGTAGAGTCCACCACAGCCTATTCATGATAGGGCCTACGGTCTATGGTGGCCTCTATTTCCTTGGGTTTGCTAGATTTTGTCACGGCTATTCGAGTTCCAAGTGTTTGGACGGTTTTGTACACTTCCTTTCCACAATGTAAAGCCACTTCAGTGCTTCTTTCATCCCCATCATCCCATTACATTATCCCACTCCACTCTCTAATATCCATCATCTTGATTAGAATTTAGATTGGATTAACGGAAGAGAGAGTGAATTGAGGTGAAGATTTACAAGGATTCCATCCCGAGTTCGCAATGATAGTTCAAGCGCAATCTTGGTTGAGCATTTCTTTTTTCTTCTCTTCTATTCTCTTTTCTCATTTTAGATTTATGTTTTATAAATTTGATTATGATTTTGTTGTTTCGATTTCGGACTTATTCCAATAACAGTTAATTCGATACTTGAACCCTAGGATTTGACTTGATGTTTATTGTCTTATAAGAAATTTGACAACTTGTGTACATGTTTTTGGTATTTGATGAAGAACTGAAATGTGAAATTCGATACTTAAATCCTAGGATTTGATTTGATATTGTGATGTCTTGGGAGAGAATTACCGATCAAAAGACCTAAAATGATAGTTGCATGCTTACTGAATCTAAACAACTCCAGAGCTCTTGAAAAATGATAATTGGTTAGATTTAGTTATTTCATTTCACATGGAACGAGGGTTGTGATACTTCGATTATTAGTTTTAAGACAACCCATTAAGGAAGAAGTACTTGATTGATCCATGAATTGAGAGATTGGTTGTTTTGTATAATTCCTTGATTATTTATCTATTAGATTAGATAGTAGATTAGTTTAATTTGAATCTCAAATTTTGATTCACTTAGCCTATCTTAAGGGGATGAAACCAAGTAGATCAACCTACTCATTGTGGGAGACAACCTTGATTGCTACAATGCGGCTATGCACTTGCGGCCTTGTCACATATATATTATTGTTTAATAATGTGTGTTTCTTATATGTGAATAGTATAGGGTGGAAGAAGAAGGCACAAGAGAAGAAGTTATGATAAAAATCAGTGTTGTGACAGTAAAGGTGGGTGGAATGGTTATCGATGACAAAGGGATTGACATACCGGATGATGATTCCGGTCATTCCAACTCAGACTCCAGCATAGGCAAAACTAGTGATGGGGTGATTTGACCCAAATCATGTCTTGAGTCTAAGGCATATGCAAGGAGGTTGTTGACTTAGAAGAATGAAATTAGAAGGAATCATAAGTTTGGTAGTGTATACGCATTTAGGTATAGCATGTGGAAATATACGATTGCACACTGTTTTGATTATGTATTTGCGTGGAACTATCGACAACGAATTGTGGTTAGATACAAGGCGTAGGGTTGTGGGTTTTTCAATAGTGTTAGGGGCTGAAAGAAAGTTGATAGGTTGGTTGTCACATAGTCTAGAAGGGAACAAAATCACATCGTAGAGGACCAATGTAAGATGTGCCAATCGGGGAAGAAAAGGGTAAAGCAAAGTTGGTGTCTCGGCTGGTTGAGGGGAAGTTATGAAAATCAAATGACTGCTTGCCAATGGAGATAATGAAGGAAGTGTCATTGACATACATGTAGGCATGGAGGGCTCGCAAGTATGTGCGTCTTCTAGTGAAGGTCGATGAGAGGATCATTACAAGGTTCTTCCATGGATATGCGCTTCAATTATTAAGTCAAACCCAGATTTAAGAGCAGTATGTGAGCTAGACGAATCATGGTTCAAGCATATGTTTATTGTAATTGGGGCTTCGCTGAATGGATTCATATTAGGATGTCATAAGATGTTGTTTATTGATGCAACTCACCTGGGAGGTCCATACAAAGGGACAATGTTCGCTGCCATTACATTAGATGCAGACAATCACTTATTTGACATTGCATACGCAATTATAGCAACAACAAATAACGATGAATGTTTATGGCTCATAACTGAGTTCCATCGTAGCTTAGAAGGCCTAAAGCCCGTGATAATGTCTGATCAGAACCTAAGTTTATTGTATGTTGTGCCGAAGGTGTTCGGGATGGAGAACCATTCATATTACGTGAGACATTTAAGGGAGAACTTCATAGGGGCAGCTACGAATATAGGTTTCAGGCGTGATGCATCCAAGGATATGTTAAAGCAAACATTTAATAGGGTTGCATATATGCCTACTGATGGAGGGTATATAGAGGCATTGGATGAGCTGAGGAAAGTGAAAAGTTGCTTCGCTGTGTGGATTCAAGATGATAAACCCGAACGTTGGGTACAATCAAAGTTCAGGAAGGAACGATGGAGAAAGTTGAACAACAACCCAACCAAGAGTTAGAACAAATGGATGTAAAACTGAGGCAGTTGTCCATACCGTATCTAGTGCAAGGTCATATTCAGAAGCTTGGACTGAAAATGGACAAGAGGAAATTGGAGCTATAGAAATGGAAGAACAGTGTAGGAGACAGGATTGAGTAGAAGCTAAAGATCAATAATGAGAAGTCAGCATATGTGATAGAAGTTTAAAATATGTGACCGGCATGGGTGGGTAAAGTGTACAACTAACCAATACCAGAAGGTTATTTTTTAATCTCAGCAATAGAACTTGTACATACCAGTGGTGGCAGTTCTGGGGACTACCCTGCCCCCATGCAATAGCAATTATTGATAAGGGGAACATATGAGTCTAGGATTATATCAGTCCATATTACAAGGCCTCTACATAGAGAACAATATATATGAATAGTATCCACCGTATGAAAACATATGATTTGGCAAATGCGGATAACAAGACTGGGGGAGTTGTGGAGGAGCTATGAGCTAGATGAAGACTACAACCAACGTATTATACCACCACAAAATCCTCAACCATTTGGGAAACTCGAAAAATGAAGGAAAGAGTCTCAAAAGCAAGAGAAGAAAGCTAGGAAATGTTTCAAGTGTGGTGATGTTGGCCACTACAAGAATACATGCTGGAATCTTGAAGCCGACTTTGATGCTAGTTATGCTGGTGATGTGGTGCATGTGGAGGAGTTGTTTGTTAGTTATCACCCACACTGATGTCGTCCTCAACAAAAGGATAAAGGTATGTATGTCGTGATAAGTCTCCCATTTTGTGTGTTGGAAAGGTATGCCTATATAGGTAAATATTGGGCAATCAATTGTGTTATATTTTTGGACAATTGGAATGTATGGTCGTTGTGGTGTGCTTTGAGTACCCATTTGTACAATTGCACGGTTGTAGTGATTATTGTGTTGAATGTATGTAATGTATATGCTCACAGTAGTTGTAGACTTGTGCTTTGTATAAATTGCAATTAGGGACGATATTTGTGGCACACGGTAATCACAACTTGGGATATTACACATATTAGCCAATATGACTATGCCTAACAAGCCGTGATATCCGATTTCAGTTATTTATAGTCCGTTTTGAAGGGATACATTGAATTAGTAGTTGGGTTTGTTAGTGTTAAGAGTAATGTTTAAAATTGTCAAAGTAACTAAGCAATAGATCATGATGATTATTGTTTACATTCAAGCAAATTGGAAAAGAATTTTATAGTTGTTAGATTGTAGTGGTATAGGTTTATATCAAAATATATTCACTATTATTTGGAGACATAATTTACTTATAAATCCATATTATTTACGGACCACACTTCATGGTAATTGGTTGACTAGTTGGTATTTCAGGTTCTCGATTTTCAATGTTGTCCTTATTTCGGGATGTGCACCATATGTTAAAGAGATAGGGTCTTCAACATCCAGTCATCATAGCCTGGGATATTCCACAATGTTATCTGTTTTAAGGCTATGTGCCCCTATTATTGGGATATACTGAAAATGTTAAGGGATACACATTATGCTATCCTGCGAAATAGACAGAGACATCCAGGCATGAGTCCTTCAGTTGTATGTAGACACTTTACATGTCATAGGGTTGGGTGTTAGGATGAAGATGTAAGAATATAAGGTTCAAAGTTAAGGGTTACAGATCAAAGGTTCAGGGGTTATGATGTGCAGTTTAAAGTGAAATGAAGGGTCCCACGACTATGGATACAGCATTTAGGGTTTGGGGTAAAGGGTTAAGGATATAGGGTAGAGAGTTCAGGGATCAGGTTTTTTAGCTCACGGTTTACGAAATAGGGTTTAGGGTAAATAGTTAACCATAGAGGGTTGAAGGTTTAGCAATACCTATATAGGGTTTAGGGGTTATAGTGAAGCCAAGGCCCCCACATCTTAGGGCTTAGGGCTTACAATTCAGTGTCGATGCTTACAGTCATACGAAAAGCTCCATAGCTTACGATATGGGGTTTAGGGTCAAAAGTCAAAGGTTTACAGTTTAGGGTTTAGGCTTCATAGTCGAAACAATGGGCTCTAAATCTTACGATCATGGCTTAGGGATTGTAGTAAAGCAAAGGTCCCCAGATCATATGATATGAGGTATAGGGTTCAAAGTTTAAGGTTTAGGGCTTAGGCTTCAAGGTTTATACCGCAGACAAAGGGTTCTACATCATATGACTAGGGTTTGGGCTTTATAGTCAAGCGAAGGTTCCCACATCTTACGATATGGCGTACATGGTTTACAATTTACGGTTTACGATTTACATTTTATGGTTTACGGTTCATGGTCGTACTAAGAGTATGCCAAGGCCCCCACATCTTACGATACAAATATACGTAGGTACAAACATTTATATATATATACACACACACACACACACATATACACACATATATATATATGTACGTGTGTGTGTATATATATATATATATATATATACACACATACATATATATATGTGCG
>NCQT01081840.1:8022-19290 GCA_002740465.1 Stenocereus thurberi | reverse complement strand
TAAAAAGATTATATTTCATCTAACAAATTACGTGTTGATCATTTTCTCAAGAAAAAAATAGGTAAAATATTTTGAATAGAATGATAAAATCATATGTTGACATGATGGAGCGATGACTTAACGATCTTCGCTTTGGAAACAATTGATTTATATAATTTATAATACAATCAGTTCTAACACTATAAATCTTAGTAAAAGCAAAAATACGCATAGCACAGATAATTGAGGACAGATAATTCCCATGGATCAAAGACATTGCCCATTGAAATAATATTATGGCTTTTACACATATAGAATTAAATCAAAAGAGATTATGATAAACACTTGACATATAAAGGATGTGCAAGCATTTAGATATATATGGTGACAATTACTCCTCCCCTTAGGATAATATTCACCATAAAGAAAACCTTATCACGCATGGGTCCATATAAAAATAATATTGCAGTCAATTTCATCATTTAAAATCCATGTATACATGGCATAACACTTAATCTTTTTAGTGCAAAGCCACATGTAATTAGCATCATGCATGTATCAAAGTATAGGCATGGGCATGAAAAAAGAAGAAAAAACTTCCCACATGAAACAGCAGGGAATGGGACATTCAATTTCCTCTCATCAAAAATTGAGAAATTTATTACCATAGCTATTCAACAGTACTTGATCGTCCTCTTTTTTTGTGAAATTTTGCCTCAATCGGATGCTAAGAGTTCCTGCAAAACAACTTAAACCTTTCTCAAATAACATTTTAAAAATTGGGTCCATGTTGGTCAAAATCTGCCGCATTTGATGGCCTCGTATCTTTTGGTAAGTGAATTTGTGTAATTTTATGACCATTTCTCTTGATCAGACAATAAGTAGAAATATGAACTAAGTTGCAACAGTAATTATAACTAATAGGGCTTTTACCTTTGTGATCAGTCGATTTGACGAAGAAGTTTTTATAACAGTTCTTTTTATTGGAAGCATTAAAACCAATCCATCCTATGTTAAATGATACAAAAAGTTTTTATAACAGTTCTTTTTATTGGAAGCATTAAAACCAATCCATCCTATGTTAAATGATACTTTTTGTGAGATGAGAATTTTATTTAAATGTTATGCTCCTCTATAAAATTTTAAAGCAATTTTTTCAGGGTCTGCACACTTGAATTGTAACTCGTCTTTCTGTGTTTGAAGAATGACGTATTTTCTTGAACAACATTTAAATTAATTGACAATGAATCATTTGATTGTTGCACTTTGGTATTTTCTTGAGTCAAATCAAAACCATTTTCTTCAACTGATTTTGGAACTATGTTCTTCTAGCTGTTTGACAAAATGAAGCAACACTTTTGCAACTTTGAGTTTTGAGAACTTGTTTAAACCATTATATACCTCATCTAGAATTTCGTACTCTTCTTCTTCTTCTTCACTTATGTTTCCACTATCGTCATCGTCACTGGAATTGGAATCACCAATTTGTTCATTTGCCATTAAGCAAAGACAGTTCAGTTTATGTTCATCACTTGAATACCTAAGCACATTATCCATCTTCAATGAATCAAGATTTTTTTGGGTTATTTCTTCATATATCAAAGAGAGTGTCTCCCATAATCCTTTGGCTGTACCATAAGCGCAAACACAATTGAAAACATCATCGCATAAAGAACATTGTAAAATGTATAAAGCTTGGGTGTTTTTCTTAAGCATCTCTTTGAAATCTGGATTCAATTCGCACTTTAGCCTGACATCTATAACACCATTATCTCTCGTCTATAAAGGAACACTAGAACCATTTATAGTAATGTCCCAACGGTTGTAATCAATGGATTTAATATAAGAATTTATCCTGCACTTCCAGAGACAAAAGTTAGTACCATTAAAATTTGGAGGACAATTAAAAACTAGCCATAGGATCTAGCTATAGATGGTTAAGTCTCAAAAATATAGTTCCTACTCTGAAACCAATTGAAAGTTCAATTAGACTAGTCAAATCACCCTAGAGGGGGTGACTAGGGTGATTAGAAAAAATTAAAGCAATTATAGAGATTAAATGTAGAAATAAAAGCAGGACGCAACACGATGATATGTTTATGATGTTGGCTCTTCCATATAGGATTAGTCACCGCCTCATGCTCTTCTTTCCTTAGGATTTGAACTACTCCATTTCTTATTCGCTTAAGAAGTTATACATTTGAGTTCTCCATCTCGACAAAGACTCCCTTAAATACTTTGGAGATCAAATACTCCATCATGAGAACCTCTCTCTCGATTGACTACTCAACTAAGCACCTTAAGTTGAGTTACTCACTAAGTATTTCCCACCCAATACTAAACTACCCAAGTAAGTCTTCCCCAACCTACTTGTTACAAAATTCCATTGCAATAAGTTTTCCTTACAAGATGAGTACAAGAAGTGATCAAACCAATATGCACATTCTAACTCAAAGTATTGCCTCAATATATTTTAGTGTAAGTGCTCTTTAATTTGCAAGTGTAGCTCAAGTGACTTCTCAATTGCTCCAATACCTTCAAACTTGCTTCAACTTGTTGTAGCCGTTATGATATAATCTCCTAATCATAGAAACTATTGACTTGCTTGAATGAGATTGGCCGTTTTCAAGTACTTAGAATCATTCTCTATTTGTTCCACAAATAATCCTACTATTGCACCTTCATAATAAGAAGTGTATCTCATTTAAAGATCACATGTGATATAATCTTCATAATTCTTGATTTACTTGTATTTTTAAAATTCTAATTCTAATTCTAACTTTGCAAATCAAGGAATACTCTTAGAGACTTTATCATCATATCAATACGTGATTATCGTAATATTCTACGTACTCAATTAATCAAAGGATATTTCGTGGATAATCAAATATTTTCCCAACATCAATCTCTTAGATAATATAAAATCTATATGATGCTCTATCATATAATATCTTCAAGTAAACCATATAATATCCTTGGTCTCTCAGGTACCCTAGATTTTAGGACCACTACTTTTAGGCCCCTAACTTTTTGAAAATAACACTAGGATATCCTGTGTTTTTAGACAATAAATTCTTAGGGCGTTTTCTCTTGTTATTTTTGCCTGAAACTTTTAAAAGTTCTCAACTTTGACCCAAATGGGGTAATTTTTGTAATTTTGCTTTTTTGGAATTTTTCAAGAAATATGCTTTGTTTTAAATGATTTAACTTCTTATAATGACTTTAATGGTACTAGTTATCATAATCTACTATTTATAACATGAATATTATCTTTTCTATGATTACATGCCCACCATGCTTAGCAACATAACTAAACTTAATTAGATAGTTTTGACTGTAACCTGAACTTAGTTGGTGCTGAACCCTGACGTTCCTCTAGCTTTCAGTTTACAAAGATTGTTAATTTCAACCACATGTCCCTTAAAACAGGCATTATGCAAATGTGTTTTGTTTCCTATCTCAGATCATAGTCACTAATCAAGTTTTAAAATTTAAAGGATAATGAGATTTTAATCAAGAAATTATAATATTTAAGACATAAGGTTCAATTGAATAATGTTCCCTACTGGAAAACTTCTTTTATCGAAAGCTCAAAAGTGAAAATATTACAAAAGAAGGATTGAAGTGGGACTTAAGCTACTAAGATCATCAAATATGCTTACTTATAGAGAAATGGACATCCACGACTTCTCTTTTGCTCAAGTATGCTCAAATGATCTTGTCACTTCTCAGTACTCTGTCTTTCTTTTTATAGAGGAGATGGACTACATAAGATGCCCTAATAGCTATAGGACACACTTATATATTCACATGACTACAGTTACCCTCACATGGCTACCATAAACTACATTATTTTACTGACTTGACACTTGACACAATGACACAATAATAGAGCAATAACTTTTCAGAGCACTTAATGTCGACAAGACTAGTTGTCCGTATCAAGATTCTACATGTTTTCATCTCTAATAATATCTTCCAGTCCATCATTATCCAGATAATTATCAAAATCTTCATCAAGTTGAAGAAGCTCTGGGTTTTTTTTTTCAAATAATTCATCAAAATATTTCTTTTCTTTTTCTAATAAGAATTTTTTATCTCCAACATCAAATAGATAATCAAATATACCTTCTGAAGTAGATCCTTCTACCTTCATATATTTGTTAAAATCATTATGATAGACGAAAGTAGTGTTCTCGCAATGCATTAGTGTTTTTTTTTCTTGTTCAATTAGTGCCCACACTTGATGATAAATGTTGTAAAAACTAATGGTTGTTACTAAAGTAGAATCACTAACTACTTATCGTTCTAAAATCATTCTTATCGTTGATCATTAAAATTGTCTAAATCAATTAATTAGATAAGATAATGGGTTGGTTTAGCCTTTCCATTCCTAATACTCAATTACTATGCAATGCACCTCGACATACAGACTTATTGTATGGAATTTTTATTGGACTATTAGGGGATGTAAGAATCCAATGGATTCTTTTAAACATAAACTTAGTTTGTCTTAAGAAGAATGGGTACTTTGGATCTGGAATTTTCATAAGGTAAGTTATTATTCCATACTCCCAAACTTTCATGATGCGGTCATCTCAAGAGATTGAATTTAATGAGAATCTTACCCCACCAAAGATCGTAGTACTCCATGACTTCCAAATATCATAAAAATAATTGTGATAGTAATCGATGTAGGCTTCATACCAGTCGTTAAATCATTTTTCTTGAACATAGGAACTTATTTTGCTTCAATATCATATGGACGCCTTAGTTAACTCATTTATATTTCTAAAAGGCTGAATTTTTTGTATTATTAAATAAGCAAAAGGCAGCAGACCAAAGTGTGAACCACTTTTTGTATGAAATTTCAAAACGTCCAGAAGAATTCTACTAGAAGGAGAAACTTATTCTAACAGCAATGACATTTCATTTTGGATTTTCTCCTTTTCCAGTGCAGTTCTGCTCTAATAATCACTATTGGCAAGCTCACAAGTTAAACTATATGCTAGAGAATTCTTTGATATTTGTATGTGTTCAATAGAGAAAGAAACTTGTTAAGCCACAATCGTCAACGCAAGAGTTACCCTTGCACTTATATATTCGACAGATTCTTTTTCACAAAACCAAGTATTCATTTACAATTAGTTTGAATAAGAAAAGGTTTTGTGACTAAAAAGATTAAGATTGTTTCAATTCCTCTTATAACTATAAGATTTCTTTTTTCATCGTGGAATAATTGCATTCTACTTTATTGAAACTTCTACTGCAATATTTGCAGAGTTTATCCCTTCTTTGATTTTAAGTACTACGCTTCAGTGCTCATTGCTGGCATTTGTCTCAAAAATTAAATCATCTCCTTCATTAGGTGGATTAAAAACAGGAAGAGTTTTATACACCCTTTTGAAGTTTTGAACAATCTTTGAATCACTAGTGGTCCATGTCTAACTTACTTCTTTCTTGAGTTTCGGCTACAATGGCATTCTCAATTTAGTTAAATCTTTAATGAAATCTTAAACATAGGTAAGATATCCTAGAAACCTTTCTAATACTTCTTATCTTCAATCTTTTTAGGAAAATTTTCTATTTTTCTTAGAATATGACTTTGTAAGATGATTTGCCCAACTTTTATTTATAGAGCTAACAACTCGATTTCTTGCTCAGCATAAATGTATTTGTTTTTAAAAAGAATAATACCATGATCAATACATCTTTGGATGACAGCTAGGACATCATCCTTGTGCTATTCTATGGTCTCAAAAAAGATAAGGATATCATCAATGTAAACTAGACAGCAGTGATTAAAATCTTTTAGAATGCTATCCATTCTTCTTTGAAATATTTGAAGTGCATTTTTAAGACTAAATGACATTACTATCCACTCATAATGGCCTTGAGGGTCATTACATTTTTAAAGATGTAAGATGATTTGTCCAAATTTTATTTATAGACCTAAAAAAAGGAATGCTTTTTTCATCCATTCTTATTTACCAATATCCATTTTTGTAATACATTTTTCAGAACCAAGAGGCTCTTTAAGTTCTATTGAAAAGAATTGTTTTGTTAGGTATATAATAATCATCAAAGACAATATTATCATTAAACTTTTTGTAATTGATTTCTATTCTATCTTTTCCTCTTTTCTCTTAACATGATTTCTTACCATCTAAGGGGGACTGATGTGAGAACTCTTACCATTCCTGATTAACCCTTTATCCAAAAGTTCTTTGATTTACTTCTCAAATTCTTGGATATCCTAGTATGTATACACCATTTGTTTGACTAGGATAATAGTGTTGGGATTTAATAAAGTGATTTTTGTACATGTCTTATCTTTATCCCAAAATTTAAGTGGGTTATCAGAATATTATTTTTTACATAATTGCTCTTGTTGTTCATCAAACTACTCTTCAATATAAAAAAAAAAACCCCCAAGTGGTGAAATTGTTAGTGCAATCTCTCATTGTGCAGATATTATCTTCTCACTATGCTGACTGCATGTAAACTTAATCTTTTGATGAGTTTAAGCTTTATTTAATGTATTAATAGGAAGTGTTGACCATTTATTGTGAATATTATTTGGTTTTTGGTCTGTTGCATGGAGAATATACGCTCTAAAAATTATTTTCAACAGCCATGTCATGAGAGAGTTGATTACTAGCTCATAGAACTGGTTTAATACATTGGACTCCTCCTATTTTTATGGATATTTCTTCCATAGCTTCATTGCGGCTCATTATGCTATTATCAGCTATCCTTACTTGTAAAGGATTCTTGGCTTATTTCTCATAAATTCTGAAAATAATGATCTTTTTTACAAAATAGACAGAACAACCACTATCGATGTAGGCACACAATTCATGTTTATTATATCCATCTAAACATACGTTTATTGGGATGTAGATTCTATTAAGGCTTGTATTGGTGACTTCATAGCATATTTCTATGGTCATATTTTTGACTAATTCATCCTCATAGACTTACTCACTAATAGTTCTTGTTTTATACCCAATGACTTTTCTATCTAGAGTCATACTTCGATCTACATCATGTCTTACAGCAGAACTCATTCTATTCATTTCACTGGTCATACTAATTGTACCATCTTCTTTGAACTCTTCTTTAGTAGTTGACGATGCTTCTCCCCATTCTGATCTTGCACCTCATGCTTCTTAATAATTGGGGTTCAATGATAATTTTATCATTCTCATCAATTTTTGTTACACTTTTGGGATTAGCAAAGCTAGATATCCAAGATCTATTGATTGCTATCTCTTGCATATTGGATTTTACCCTTTGAATTTTTGCATGGCGTAGAACTCTTAATTTTTCTTTGCCTCTATCATTGTTATCTTAGTCTTTGAATTTATAATATTATCTAATTTGTAGATTATTTTTCAAAATATTCTTAGTGGGTATCCTCCCCTTTTCATATCCATCCCAACTATTTTTATCTTAATGGATAGGAAGTTTTTGACAAATCCATCATTTAGGCTTACATAATATCTAGCTCGACAATTGAATCCTACTGATTTATTACATACATTGGTCTTAATCATTGTGTTAATTTGATTATTAAATTTGATTTGCCTGATATCACAGTGCAAAGTACAAAGATTAATATCTTTTTGCCACAATATTTTAATGGAGCAATTTACACTTGGACACTTCCAACATTGATATACCTATATTTTCTATCTTTGTTATGCTTAAGAATATTCTTCCAATTAATGAGATTAACTTCTCCCATATCATACTCACGGTCTTTTATTTCTAGATCTCCCTCAATCATTTCATATACGCACTTACTCTTTAATTGAAAGATGAATTTTTTATGGATCATATCTTTCTGGATTATGAGAAGGACCCAATCCGTTTTGACTTCTTCGTTCTCCTTATCTACAACAAATTTTTCTCCTTGAAGATTATTAAGACTAATTGAACTACTTTTCATATTATGAATGGTTTATTCATAATCACTTTCTTCATATTCATCTTTCAATGCAATTTTAATAATTCCCTGGTTTTTTTTTTAGGGCTAGATCTAGTGCTTCTCCATCGCTAAGATCAAAATAATCGAGACTATCCAAAGTTTCTATAAGCTTATTGTTCTTCATATTTTTACATTCATTTGCATAATGACCTACTTATCTATATCTTCAGCACTTACAGTTTTTTTTTCCCCAATAGGACAATAAACGTCTTTTTTAAAAAAATTTCTCTTTTTAGGACTTGATTTGTTATAATATTTCTTTTATATATCTCTCTCATTTGTTTGTCAAAGCTTTTTTTCTTATAAAATTTTCTTTCTCGTCTTAAGATCCTTTCTCCATTGGTGAAGATTATCCCAACATGTTAGAAATTGTTTCTTTATTTTCTTTTGTTTTTGGAAATCAAGACATTGATCATTGATCCATTTTCTCAAATAAGAGATTCTTGTACCAAAGGTATCAATAACATCTGCCTTTTCAAGCCATGCAATGTTTCTTTAATTAATTATAGAATTGATTGGATATGCTAATTTGTCATAAACATTCCAAAATTGGTTTCATTATACCCAATTTTGTAATAATATAGATGAAATTTCGCAATATAATTATCCAAATATCTCATGTCCCATAATTCTATGTTATTAATCTTTCTTTGTCATTCTTTAACTTTTTCTTCAGAATCAAGTTTTGCTCCGATAAATTCAGTGAGATTTCCTTACATAATTTTTTGAAGATAGTAACTGGTGTTTGTATCTTTCTTAATACGTTTTTACCTTTGTCATCTAATGAGTCACACCAATTAGCTACAGTTCCCAAAAAACTATGGTCGATATAATTTAAGAAATTTTCCACAGTCCATGTGATATTTACATTCAAGACGCTATTCATACCTCTTTTCTAGTACTCAAATATTTTTTCTCTATTATGGGCTCAATCGATGTTTGAGATTTCTATTTGGCTAATTGGGATAAAGTCAATCTCTTCAAATGATGTGGTTTTTCTTTAGGATAAACCCACAGAAAAAATTAGTTGTGCATCCTGCTAGAATGTATGTAGGTCTCATAAAATAGGTATTTCTTTTGAAAGATTCACTGAATTCTTTAGGTTTAGGAATAAGATTGTTAACTAGCTTGGACTCGATTTCACCTATGTTGAGTTCTTCTCTACTCTCATTGATTTCATCATCAAATATCATTTTACTATATTTTTCATCTAATCTTCTTCTAATGTCATCTAAAGGAACAAGTTAAGATCTTTTAGTTTAATTAGGTTCATCTGCTAATATATTTCTTTTTCTAACTGGACATTATGTGTCCCTTCTTTGTCATTGGATAACACGTCTTGTCTTTCAACTGTTGCCCCCATGATTTTGTTTAATTCTTCTAGGTTTTGTTATTTATCAAATATATTTTGTAGTTTCTAAAAATTCTTATACTGCTTATACTCAATCCTCTTCATCTTTATTTGTCTTTTTGGATGATTTTTCAGTTGATTTTTTTTCCTACTTTTTTTTGAATTTTTATATTATGCAAAGGAAATGGTTTCTTGTTTTTCAGGTTTTGAAAAGTATATTTATGTTAAAATAGAGTACTAATACTTAAATCAATTTTTCCACTATGTCTAATCTCGTTAATTAAAGAGAAATGGATTATAGACATTTTTTTTATCTCCTTAACTTCAGTCTTAATTTTTACTAATTCAAAATTTAATTCTAATCTATATTAGTGATATAGTTTAACTGCGGTGCCACTAAAATGGTTCCTTCTAGTGAGTGAATAATTATGAGCATGGTAAGTACGTGATGATTCAAGTATTAAAAGCAGTTAATTAGCTTAATTAATTATCAATTAGCTTAATTATTTTAATTATTTTTTACCACGTGCATGGCTTTGACACCGACTAAAAGAGGGGCTCAAGTAGTACTTATGAGAGAAATTACACGTGCACAAAATTAAAATTTTCAAAAGTTCAGTTTTAAGTATTGGGGTAAAATATACAAATATGAAAAGTTATGGGCATTATATGTGAGTTACAATAGTAAATTTGGACCAAAAAATAGTTTGCATAAGTTTTGGGGGTTCTTTCTGTTGGTTACCTCATAAGTTTAGGTACCTTACAGTTATTTTTAAAAACGGAAGATCCTTAAAGTAGTTTACACAAAATTTGAGGTACCTTTGTGTAGTTTTTCTCTCAATATCATGTCATATCAATTAAGAAAATCCTTAATAAAATAGTCCTCATCAACAAATATAGAAGATATTTTCCATGAGATTTTATCTTTATTTTTTTACTATTCAATATTAATCTATAACATAAAATTCATATCATATCCAATCAAATCAATTAGCTTAAATTATATCCATAATCATATCTCTAATTGTATTAACCCGAATTATGATATCCAAATCATGTCATAAAAACCTTCACATAATCCCAGCATTACGACAACATATAAATCAAGATCATCACGCCATGACATTTTCTTTTGTTCAATGTTGTATAATTTTCATAGTTGCATTACGCAATTAACACATATCATTTATAAAAATGTTATTCCATAAAATACTCACAAGTTGGTCCAAAATATTTATTTCAATATTTATTTCAATATTAATAAAAACATATAGGACCGATCATAATATATGAAATAGGACAATTATTAAATCAAGTCACTTCACCATTTCATGTATAACACTGTTTTTTCTCATCAAAATCAACATGTAACTCCTAGATTCAGCAAAGTTCATTGTTGAAGAAGGATAGGGGTCTCACTTGGCTATTGCCATCAAAGAGGGAATAATTGGTGCCCCAGTCATGCTTGCGTCAAAATCAACAAGCACTATCAAATTTGCTTGGGTAGTTGATTTTATTTCCAGGGCAAGCAATGAGAAAGATCGCGATCTTGATAAAGATGGTTTGTCACCAAACTTGTCGGACAGGGAATCGAAGTCTGTTTGTGTTGATCTCAACTTGGAAGGCCAAGCACCCAGCAAAGTCCCTGAAAGCCATGGGAAAATTAAAGGTGGTGGCTCCCAAACGTCCCACAGTAATGAATCTGATGATTACTAAGAGGAGAATCAATGCATGTGGGTGAATTTTTCCAATAACAAAGGCAACATGATTAGCTTAAGTGTGGATATCGCATCATATGGCCAAGTAGAGGGACAACAAGCTGATTTTGAACGTGAAGTTGGGAAAAATGTTGACTCTAAGTAAGATGATACAAATCCGTATTATTTCAATTTGGATCCAGAATCTCCACCTGATTTTGAGATCTAGTTCTAGAAAGTTTGAAAGT
>NCQT01081836.1:1080-11199 GCA_002740465.1 Stenocereus thurberi | reverse complement strand
TCTTTGGTTCATCAGATTCTTCAACCAGTTCTGACACTTATTTTGGGGTCTCCCATTTTTGGGAAAGTTTTTTGGATGGAGCTGGTCTGATGTGTGCTTTGGGGGGTGTTTTGGTGGATTTATGAGCCGGTTTCTTCTTCTTGACAGGGCTTTCAACTCTATCTTTTGACAAAGGTGACACAATAGGAGGACTTGAACTTCGAGTTCAAGGTCGTGATAAGGGTGTAGCGAGCGGTACATTGGGCGAGGTGTTAGTCTTTCTTTAGCATTTAAGGGTCAATTTAGTCATTGTCTGGGTCGTGGTTGAGACAGTCCTTTTGAACCGTAAAATCAGATCATCCTCATTACTATCTTCAGCACCTTCAACAACACAGTCATTAAATAAAAGATTCTCAACAACCAAATCCTTAGATTACCTAACTGTCTCTGTTTCATCTCCCCTTAGTCTTGACTCAGCTATAATCGGGTCATACACCACTATCTCCCATCCCGTAATTGGGCTTACCGAAGGTACCATAACGGGATTCAAGCTCACTGATTGTAAGTCTAAGCTCTTCAAGAACCCAAAAGTAGAAGGAGTAATCGAAAAAGAAGGTGAGGAGGGTTTTCCATACCCATTAAGACCTCTTGTGGCAATGGAGGCGCTGCTGATGCTACCTCAGTACTCATCCAATTTGCTCCCCTTTTTCTCGATAATTGGTCCCGTAGTGACCTCAGTGAGAAGTCTTGCGCTTGGAGGATGCTTTACCGCCACAAGTTCTTGCCATTTTGAGGAATTGAGGAGATTTGAAGTTAGGGTTTTTAGTGGGTTTAAGGAAGAAGAAGAAGATCGGGTTCTTTGTGAGAGAGAGAGAGAGAGATGGACGGATGGGCTTATGGAGAGAGAATGGAAGGATTTAATGTCGACATGTTTTGACCGAAAATCGAGGGGGTTTGGGAGAGTTTATTTCGGCCCCTTTTGAGGTGAGAGAACGTTTGCATGAAATACATCATTGCCCACTGTGTAGGCTATAAATTATAGGTTAAGTGTAATAAAAAGGAAAATTCGGTTTTCAACATTTCTTTAATAACGCCACTTGGTCAGCACATGATACAAACAGTGGTCAGGTCTGTTCCTAGAGCCTGTTCTTATTGCTAAATGTTTGGTGACAACGGACACTAAGGGTAATATCATTAGACCTCAACGAGTATCAGCATGTTATATTCCACACATATGCCAATAATAGCACAGTAATTGAATGCATCCATTGGATCAATGTATTTGGCCCAAAAACCCTTAACTAATCAATTATTGGGGGTTAAACAAGCATGCTTAAGTCCTTTTAATCATACCCAATTCAAGTGTATTCCTCTCAAACTGCTCTCTACTTAGTGCCTTGGTAAAGGTGTCAGCAATTTGTTTATCGGTGGCACAAAAATGCGTTGGAATTAAGCCCTTTTCAACATTATCTTTTAAAAAGTGATGACGTATATTAATATGCTTAGTCCTTTTATATTAACATGGGTTTTTGGCAATGTTAATTGCGCTTGTGTTATAACATAATATGAGAATGCATCCTGTGTCAACAGAAAAGTCCTTGAATTCTTGCCATATCCACAACAGTTGAGCACAATAAGAAGCAGCCGCTACATACTCGACTTCTGCTGTGGATATGACAACAAACTGTTGTTTCTTGGTTGCCTAAGAGACCAAACAGGGTCCAAGAAAATGAGTCGTACTTGAGGTACTTTTTCTATCAACCAAAAATCCAACATAATCAGCATCCGCATACCCAATGAGATCAAAATTGCACCCTCGAGGATACTATAGAGCTAAGTTAGGGGTGTGTTTCAAATATCTCAAAATTCGTTTTACAACTTTCAAATGTGTTTCTTTAGGATTTGATTGAAAACGAGCACACAAGTCAACACTGAAAACTATGTCAGGTCTACAGGCGGTTAGGTATAGAAGCGATGCCCCTATAGGATTTCTCCTCAACTGAAGGACTCCCATCATCCACAGCCAACGTGGTTGAAGGAGAGGTAGGTGTGTCTATGGGCTTAGCCAATTCCATTCCAAACCTCTTAATTAATTCCTTGACATATTCTTGTTGATGTATCATGGTTCTGTTTGAAGTTTGCTTGATTTGCAAGCCTAAGAAAAAGTTAAGGTCACCCATCATGCTCATCTCAAACTCACTCCTCATTAATTCTGAAAATTCATCACATAAATCACTATTGGTTACACTAAATATAATGTCATTGGCATATACTTGAACAATCAACAAATGTTCCTCTTTTGATTTGAGAAACATAGTAGTATCAACCTTGCCCCTTTGTAAACCATTATCGATTAAAAATTTAGACAAGCATTCATACCAAGGAGCTTGTTTTAAACCATAAAGAGCTTTGTCAAGTTTACACGCATGGTTAGGCAAATCATGATTTTCAAAACCAGGGGGTTAGCATACATACGCCTCTTCCTTAAGGTATCCGTTAAGGAATGCACTCTTGACGTCCATTTAGTACAGCTTGATTTCCATGTGGGCTATGAAAGCCACCAAAATGTGGATAGCCTCGATCATTTCAACAGGTGCAAATATTTGCTTATAATCGATCTCCTTTTCTTGGTTATAACCCTGAACCACTAATCTGGTCTTGCTCCAAGTGATTGTTCCGAACTCATCCAATTTGTTCTTGAGCACCCACGTGGTATCAATTATCGATCTGTCCTTAGGCCATGGTTCAAGGTGCCAAACCTTGTTCATTTCGAACTGATGAAGCTCATCTTACATAGCAGTAACCCAGTCAGAATCTGCAAGAGTTTCATGAACATTCTTGTCTCAATGTTAGATAAAAAGGCATAGAATGCACAAAAATTTTTGAGTTTAGATCTGGTTTACACCCCTGTGTTAATGTCAGACATAATCTGATCAAGAGGGTGCAAACTCTGGTGCTTCCAGGGTCGTAGAGTAAATGGATTCGCAAACACGTTTTCTAATCTCCCGTGGATACTTGATGAAACAGGTTCTCAATCTATTCTGGAGCCTATTGCCACAATAGTTCGGGAAGGATCAGGTTGAGTGGGCTAGTTCTGTTCCAAATCAGGTTTAACAATGCTTCCCCCTGACTGGTTTGCTCTCTGCCCACCCTTCACACTATCAGATCCAGGAATTGGTTCACCTTCAAAACCTTATCATTATCTACATGGAGCTTTGAGTGAGCGAGAGGTCTTTTCTTACAAGACTAAGTTCGAACTCTTTATCCTATGTGTCATACTCAATCAACGAGTTAGTCCTATCAAACAGTACATGCACACTCTCCTCAACACATAAGATTCTTTTGTTAAACACTTTGTATGCCTTACAGTGTGAGGAATGCCCTAGGAATATGGCTTCATCGCTTCTAGGGTCGAACTTTTCCAAGGATTTCTTCCCATTATTATGCACATAGCATTTGCCTCCAAACACCCTCAAGTGCTTAATATTAGGTTTTCGTCCTTTGAAAAGTTTATAAGGAGTTTTTTTAAGTATGGGTCTGATCATAAATCTATTAATAATATAACACCATGTATTCAATGCCTCTGCCCAAAAGTTCCTAGGAAGATCACTAGTGACAAGCATAGTCCTAGTCATGTCTCTAGAGTACGATTTTTTCGCTCTACCATCCCGTTCTGTTGGGGTGTTATGAGGGCAGAAAAGTTGTGATCAACATCATGTTCATTACAGTAATCAATGAAGCTCAAGTTTTCAAATTCTTTGCCATGATCAGACCATAGAGTTATCAATAAGTGTCCTACTCTCTTTTCAATTTTCTTAAGAAGCACAAGAAACTTTTTAAACGATTCATCTTTCGATGCTAAAAGCAGAGTCCAAGTGAAACGAGAGTAATCATCCACTATAACAAACACATATTTCTTCCCACCTCTACTTGTGATCCTCATAGGACCAGACAAATCAACATGTAGCAGCTCAAGAGGTTGGAAAGTGCTAACATAGTTCTTTGACTTGAAAGAAGTCCTAACTTGTTTTCCTCTAGCACAAGCATAACACACCTTGTCATTATTGTACTTGATGGAAGGTATTCTGTCTACTAGGTCCTTAAAAATGAGTTTATTTAAAAGAGAAAGGCTTGCATGACCTAGCCTCTATGCCAAAGCATAACATCATCATCAAGAGTACCCAAGCAAGTCACATGATTTTAAGGAAGTGAAAGAACACACGCTTTTATACACATCGTTGTGTCGCTTCCCCCTCAGCACAACATCACCAGATTTGATATTGGTAATCAAGAATTAATCTGAAGAGAAACCAACATGATTACCTCTATCACACAATTGAGGCACACTTAGCAAATTGTGTTGTAAACCGTCTACAAGGAGACACTACCAATAGAGTGAGAGAGTGATTTACCTATCTTGCTTATACTGCTAATTTTTCCAGGCTTGCCATTTCCAAATGCCACACTTCCTCCATCAAAGCTGTAAGTGAGAGGAAGTTTGATCTATCTCCCGTTATGTGCCTTGAGCAACCACTATCCAAGAACCATAGTCGGCTGCCTCCTCTTACTTTAGCCTGCAAAAGAGCTAAGTATTAGTCCTAGGAACCCAGATCCAGTTGGGTCCCATTTTCTTTGACAAGGAGGTTAACTCATCTTTTCTAATCCACATTTATTTAACATACAGTGAGTTTCTCTCCATGACCTATTTTCTCACAAGATAAGTATATCGATAATGACTAGTCTTTCCACAGTGAAAACAAATTATATTTTCTTAAAGTCCAACATATGTTTTGTTTACTGGTTTAATAACACGTCTATTCATAAATCCTAGTCCCTTTTTGTTTCGGCTATAGTGAGTGTTTAACCAATTAAGGCTTTTGAGGAACTGTTCCAGCTCCTGTTCTGAGCAAGATCAGATCCGGCCTTATGGGCCTTTTCACACTGTTGGTTGTTTTCACTCACCAGGGGTTCCAGCCTAAGTTTTAGGTCTAGAGACTCACTTTTCAGACTTGAGAGATCAATGTTAAAACTTTCTCTCTCGTATTCATGAGGTCCTTAAGCGTGTCAAGGTCTTTACATAAGATAAGGGTATTTTCACCCGCCTTAAGCTTTTCACATTTTAGGATTTCATTCACACGTTCAAGTTCTTGTTTGTTCCTTTCAAGCATTCTAACATCCTTTTTAAATTCAGAACAAACCTCTTCAAGCATTCAATTTTCAGCATTAATTGCATCACATTCATCCATTAAAGTAAGTAATTTCTCAATTTTAGCTTTGCTAAGGCCACATACCTTACCCTTGAGTTGGGACAGGCTTTTGACTGGCTTAAAGTCTGATTCGGACTCACTTTTGACCGTGAGGGCTACTGCAGCTTCTTCTTCTTCTTGAGAGCCCTCTTCCTCTGAAGTTTCACCCCAGGCTGCCATCATAGCCTTGGTGAAATGCTTTGTGGACCTACTTTGTTACGGCCTCTTGCCACGATTTTGGAATTGCTCTGACCCCTGTCCTTCCTTTTACATAGGGCGATTCTTCACGATGTGATCATATTTCCCACATTTGAAGCAACATGAGAACTAATCACGATCACTACTCCTTGGTTTGCTCGTACTTTCGTTCTTGAGGTTCCCTCTAGCCTTCTTAAAGAATTTCTTGAGCATCCGAGTTATCATGGCCATTTCTTCTTCATCAAAATCCGAATCATCACTTTCCACAACCTTTAGAGCAAGGCCTCAGTCTTTCGTTGTTTCTTCCTTCACCTGGGAGCTTCTCCTCAATTCATATGTTTGAAGGTTTCTAATGAGCTCATCCAAAGAGATCTCGTTCATTTTCTTTGCTTCCTGTATGGTTGTAACTTTCATTTCCCACGATTGAGGTAAAAACTGTAGGATCTTCATTACCAATTCTTCAGTGGTAAAGGATTTCCCCAATGATTTCAGCTCATTGGTGATGTAGGTAAAACGAATGTACATATCCATCACCGTCTCTTTGTCACTCATTTCGAACAGCTCATATTTTCTCATTAGCAGCTCGATTCTGGACTGTTTCACCTGGTTGGTTCCTTCATGAGCTACGCGAAGGGCATTCCATATCTTCTTTGTGGACTCACACTCTGAAATACAAGTGTACTCGTCTGGTTTAAGGCTAAAGTACAACAGCTTCTTGGCCCTAGCGTTTTTCTCCATATTTTTGAAATCATCTAAGTCGAACTCGTTTGACTTCTTAGGGACATCCTTGCCATCTTTCGTGGTCTTCATTGGAATGTAAGGACCATTCTCAATGATCATCCATAGCGCCTAGTCATTGGCCTGAATGTAATTCTCCATATGGTTCTTGCACCAGTTGTAATGTTGTCCATTGAAGTATGGTGGTTGAGTCACGGATTTACCCTCCAAATTCCTTATGGTGCACTTATCTTTTCAGGATATCTCAAGGTGTTAACCTAGGTATTAGAACTCTGCTATGATACCACTGGTTAGATTTAATTGCACAAGGACACAAGAGGGGAGGTGAATTGTGCCTACTAACTTTTTCGATTGTTTCAAAACACTCGTGAAAACTGTTTGGAATGCGTGTTTGGAGTGAAGCAGAAACAAAGCTAATTACAGAAATAATAAAGGAGATACAGTGTTTTTACGTGGAAAACCACATCTGCCCCAATTGAGGAGTAAAGAAACCGACTTAACACTGTAGGATTTCA
Source organism: Stenocereus thurberi (assembly GCA_002740465.1). Lineage (NCBI taxonomy): Eukaryota > Viridiplantae > Streptophyta > Magnoliopsida > Caryophyllales > Cactaceae > Stenocereus > Stenocereus thurberi. The sequence continues at coordinate 4,523 of NCQT01081836.1, read as the reverse complement.
GCAATACTTTCACTAGACAGGCGGAACACGTTACAACTGTAACACCACATGCGACTTAATCATACACGTAACTTGGTCTACCCATAGACCTTCGTTACAGACGCCACGTAACTTAGTCTACCCCAAGACCCTCGTTACAAACACCATGTCCAATGTCTCCCAAAACTTGGACACTCTCTTATCTCACTGATGAAAAGAGAAAAAGAAGAACATCTTATTTGAATGCTTCTAGACAAGATGAATGTAAGGTACAATACAATCTCTATTATGTCAATATTGAAGACTCGATTTAGCACTCTCTTTGGAGGTTTTCTCTCAGAAAATCACGAAGATAATTGTTAACCCTTGAAAAACCTTGAGGAGAGAGGTGATTTAAATAGAGAGATGTCAGTGGGTGCTTCTGCCGCAAGATTAGGAAAAAGAGAAGATCACTTCCACTCAATAACTTTATTAGTCAAAACCCCTGAAATCTTTCCACTTGATATTCTTCCCTTTAAGATAGGATAAAATCTCTCAAGCCCCTAATCTCTCCACTCGATAAATATTCTTCTCTTAAAAATAGGATGAAATCTTTCATCATTATTTTTAAAGAGAGAAACCCTTTTTAGCCTCAACTTACATCAGAAAAATTAATCCCAATTATTTCACGAAATTTGACAGTCAAAAATCATTTTAAAAACCTTTAAACTCATATTTTATTTTTGGCCTCAAAACATTGCATACCTGACTTCTCAGAACTATTCTGAGGCAGTGTTCCAAGATACCTCAAAACTATTCAATGCCAACGCTAAGCCAAGGATCTTCTAATTAGCATATTAATAAGAATCTAGAAAAATAAAGCACATACAAAATCTAAGGCTCTTGTTATCAGCTAGACTCCTTGTACATGTATCGACTTTGACGCTCTATGCTCATTCGAACCACTCCAAGTCTTTTTCAGATCCTCTCTCAGCACACAACTCAAGCACAACATATTGACTAGTACATTTGGATTGTTATCATCAAAACCTTACGCACTAATTGTGTCAACAATACTGCATATCATAAGTATTTAAGTAAACCTTCATCTTTTTTGCAAATACTTAATAATTTTTTATTTGTAGCAGACAATATTATTTTATTTTCTTTTTTTTTGGGTAATACAGGAATGATTTTATTACCTACCATAACCTTTCCCGTAATACACGGTACAATAGCATAAGCTTTCTTGGGATATAGGTACAATAGCATAATTACTCATTCACAAATCAAAGACAACATGATTGATATTTGAAATTGATCTTAGCTCAAAAAACAAACCCTCTGAAAATCCACTCATCAGTATAAGCTCTTGTTTAGTACAATCTAGAACACCCTCAATGGCAATTTTGAGATTTTTCATTACTTGCCTATAAGCCTAAGCTTATGGAAAAATCTTACAAGGTAGTCACCATTGCCTTAACTGAGTAATTATTTGTTTTATTAAATAGAATCACATCATCTGCAAACATTGAGTAAGTTTAACGTCTTTGCATCTAGGATTATACTTGAACTAAGTTTATAAGCCATTTTATACAACATCCTGGATAAACAGTCCATTGCAATTATAAAAGGTGGTGGGAGAGTAGGTCCCCCTTATCGCACCCCTCTAGCCCCTCTAATATATGCATACAATTCATCATTGAAGCAGAGCATATAAGAAACTGATCTAACATTGGTCATGATTGAATTAACCATTTTTTGGAGAAATGGAAGCCATGTAAAACTTCCTCCAAGAAGTCCCAATGTAAGGAGTCATATGCTTTCTTGAGGTTAACTTTTAGCATGCATATGGGAGATGAAGCCTTCCTATAGTGGCCTTTAGCTAATTCTTGACACACAAGAACATTATGTACATGTTGCCTACCCTTGACAAAAACACATTGGTTTGAGCAAATAAGTGAGGAGAGACCCTCAGTCAACCTTTGGTAGAGTAGATTGATAATACACTTATAGACCACATCGTAGCATGCAATGGGTCGGAACTCATTGGTAGCCTTAGGTTGGGGAACCTTAAGGAGAAAAATCACTCTAGTTGCATTCGGTTGAGTAAGTAATTTACCACTGACGAAGAATTCTTGTATTGCTTTACAAACCAAGTGGCTAGTTTGGGGCCAAGAAGCCTTTAGAAAACTACTAGAATATCCATCAGGACCAGGGGGTTTTCACTTAGGAATCAGAAACATTACCTTCTTAATATCATCTTTTAAAAAAGGCCGACTTTAAAAACTTCTTCATTGCAGTTAACTATGGCTAGTGAAATCCCCAGCAGGTTGAAGTAAAACTCTATAATGATATTTGCAATTTGGTCGTTCTCTTTCATAGGGCCATCATTACCAACATTCAGTTGGTAAATATAGCTAGGCTGCTTCCTTTACTTCACCATTTCAAAATAAAATATTTACTACAAGAATCCCCCATGATAGCCCAATCAAATTTCCTCGGCTATTAGATAAGGATAAGGGATGTAGCAAAAGGATTAGTGTAGTATTCGATCCATTACTTGCTTCTTCGGTTGGAAGGTCCTTATGAAGTTGCTATTGGATGTCAGTAGGCTTGATCCTAAAAAGATCTCTCTTACTATAACCATCACTGAATGTCTTCCTATGTAGCTCCTTAAAAGCCTTTTGAAGGGTCTTGAGCAATGAAGATAATTGGAACATATATGTCCCTTGCACCCTTATCTTTAGTGCATGATAAACTATAGGTTAGAAGTTAGGATCCTTGATCCACATCTGATATAACTAAAACTATAACCTAGCCTTTCTCATATTACCAAACTTGATGTATAGCGAACAATGGTCTAATAATAATTTAGCCGTGTAATCCGCTATTACCTCATCAAAGTGTACCTCTCAATCCACATTAGCTACAACTCTATCTATCCTAGAATATATTCTCTCTCCATCTTCTTGTCGATTTGACTGAGCAAAAAAAGGATCCACAACTCTGTAATTCGTGAAGATCACACTCATAAAGACATTCTTTAAAATCTTTAATGTTATTATTAGTGATCTCCACTGCACCCACTCTATCTTGGTTAGTGAGGACAGAATTAAAGTCTCAAATGATGCACCAAGGCCTACTTGGTTTTCCTGCAATAGCCAGAAGCTGCTCCCATAAACGTTTCTTATGCTCCACCTTTTATGACCATGGACAAAAGACAATAAAAATGTTTCATCATCAGCCAAATTTTTGACACTGCAATAAATAAATCGATACGAACTCTCAAGAACTTACACTTAGAATTCATGAGATATCCAAATAACCCAAATCCTCCCTCTCGGATGGTTCCTATTATTGATGAATGAACCCCAACTAAGGAACATATTATCATAAGCAAAAGTGAAATTTTCTCCCCAATTTTTGTCTCCACCATAGCAGGTAGCCCAACTTTATTCTGAGCTATAAATTGCTTCAAATCG
>NCQT01081828.1:0-10187 GCA_002740465.1 Stenocereus thurberi | reverse complement strand
TCTTGATGGAGAACTATTTTATCCCTTGGAGTCCTTAGCACTAATATTTGTACATTGGAATTATTTTATGAGCTTAATGAGACTTTGGTAGATGTCCCGTGAGATTTGGAGCCTTATTTGGACTAATTCATTGTATTTAGTCTCATGTTTCCTTCATGTGTGTGACTCTTTCATATTGCATCCCTAGAACTTGCTAAGATTCGTGCTCAAAACCATATTAGCATGTGCATATTTGATGATATAACGTAGACATTTTTTCTTTCTTTGGTTATTTTAGCATACATAGCCAAATAGCCTATCCTTGTGTTACATGTTTTTCCCCTTTGCTAGCCCCTTTAAACTTATATCTTCCTTTGTTGTATTCCCTTCATATTAGCCCTTGGCCAAACATATATTCCTACCTTTAAGTGAAGTCTATGGAGCATTACTTCATCTGTATAGTGGGTGGTCTTGGGAATAATTCAGTTTAAGTTGGCGTTGGTACACTGGTTTGTTGAGGGATTGATGATATTGAGCATTTGCTTTTATTCCCTCTTGTTTGGATTGTATATACATATATTCAGTTGTGAGTTCATAGTTCATGATCCCATGCCTTTCAGGAATTGCAATTTTTATTTCATTTCCCCCAAAAAAAAGCCTAAAAAGAAAGGAAAAAAGGAAAAAACAAATTATGTTAAGGAAAAAGAAAAAAAGGAACATAACGTCACGTTGCGAAAAAGCAAAAGAAAAAAAAAGAGCAAAAAAAGAAAAAAAAACAGAAAAAAAAACTAAATGTTTGGCATAGGATATGTCTATAGGTTGAGTTCCATCTTTGTCAACTAATTTCCTAGTTAATTGAGTTCGGTATGTTAATCGCATTATGAGGTTTGGAGGGTTGGTGTACTTATTGGTTAATTGGTGTTGTGGCTGGATGCTCCTAGTCATTTGGTTGCATAGCTCTGCATTGTCCCAACTTCATTTGTCAACTCCTTTTCCTTAACCCTTATAGCCCACATTACAAACCATATCAAGTCCTCCTGATTGTTTTGTGCGCATTGCATTCTAGTGGTGGAGAATTTGAGAGTGTTGTCAAGCCTATGGTAGATTGCATCTTTGGAATGAGTCTTGAGTGAACCTACAATATATTTCAAACACATGTCCCAAAAATCAGGTTTTGCTAGTGCATTTGGCTATACTCAATCTCATGTGCTTTCATGACATGCTTTGTGGTTCTTTAGGGGTGATCAAGTTTGATATTGAGCTTGTGGTCGTATACTTTTTCGAAAACCTTCTTTTCTTTCTGATTTTGAAATGTTTTGTGCAGTACTTGGAGTTGTTGTTGATTGTTATTTTTGTTCGTGACATGCTATGGTTTGCCTATTTTAAAGAGGTTTTTCCGTTGCATCTTTCTTGGTCAGTTTTGTATAGTGTTTGCTTAAGAACAAGCAACGATTTAAGCATGGAGAAGTTTGATAAGTGCTTAAAGTGTATATCATTTTAGTGTTATTTTGCGGCATTTTTAGGGAAAATTATGTGCTTTATGTTATAGTTTATGCTTATTTTTCCACTTCACCCTCGAGTATGGCTCTTCTATGTGTTTTGCATGTTATTGGACCCTTTTGCCCTTCTTTTGATCCATATATGAGTGTATTTTGAATCCCCATGGATGCCACTGAGTTGCCATGCCTGTGGAAGGAAAGAAGAATAGAAGAATGCCAGGGCAGTGTACACCACGATCCGTGGCTTTCTGTTTTCACGCGGCTTTTCGACTTTCTAGCGGTCATCGTTCCATTATTCCGCGTGGTTGTTCATCTTCCACAATTCTACTATAAAAAGGGGGGCTCCCACGCCCCATCTCTGCACATCCAACATCCATCATTCTCTCATTTCCATTTTCTTCTCTTAGATTAGTTTAGATTAGATTAGACAGAGAGAGAGTGAGTTGATGCGAAGATTTGCAAGGATTCCACCCCGGCCTACAACGGCGGTTCAAGCGCGATCTTAGCTGAACATCTCTTTTCTCATCTATCTTCTCTTCTCTTTTCTCTTTAGATTGATCGTTTTAGTTTTTTTAATTTTATCATGTGTGACTAGTTTTATTTTCCCAAGGGATTTAGTAGTTTATGAAAGTGTTGTTGGATTATGTTTTAATTTATAGAATTGTGCTTATTTCATGATTGGTTTGATTTCATTCTGTCAAGTGTTATTCATATTGTTAGTGGATTTTTCGTCAAAATTTACTTGCATATTTGAAACAATCGATTGAACATTCGAAAGACAACATTTGATTGTTGGACTGCTTGAACAGACGCAGCATAACTTCATCTCGAAAGAGAGATTTATATGGTAGAAGGGCTTGTAAGTAATAGAAAATATTAAACTTGGATTAAGTCAAATTAGTTTGAAAGAACGAAGTTTGGTTGGTTTAGGTAAATTTGATTGATTTCGAAAGAACAGATCAAGTTTCTCAACAAGATTACAATTCCTCGAAATTAGCCGACTAGAGAAAAGCACATGTTTATTCATTTTGATTCAATTCCCTTCGATAACTTCGAAAATTGTAGATGTTTTTCTCTTATTGATCTAGGCAAGTTTATTTACCGTAGTTAATCGAATCCACTTGAAATTGAGTTTTGCTTGGCATATTCTGACAAGACTAGGCTCGATAGATTACTTTAGCACCTGAGGAACAATGTCTTTATCTATACTACGAACACCTGTATGCTTGTGACAGTGTTGATCAAGTTTTTGATGCCGTTGATGGGTCTAGCATCGAATATTGGGTTAATCTTGATAAGTTTGACTAAACATTTTGTTTTTCCTTGAAAAAAAAACTGGAAAAAAATTTGGAAATTAACCAAAAAAAATTAAAAAAAAAAACATGGCAAAGCATGAATTACTTTGGAGGTATTTTAAGCGATTAAGTGCGTTCCATGCTTGATGTGATTATTGTTTAACTAAATGGAAAATTTTAGAAATTATTGATGCGGGTGTGAGTAATGAAACCCGAACTCTTTTAGAGTATTAGGATTTTTATGGTAAAAATATTGACGAGGCATGTTACTTGCTTGAGCGGATTGCTTGGGATTCATTTGAATTTGAGAAGGCTACTATTATTTCTAAATATTCATTTCCTGATCCTTGCGCATTCTATTCTAGATCTTATTATGCTTCATTTTGGTGTGATTTCTGTAATTCTTCTGACCATGATGTAAGTTCATATCCTTATTATGTATGCTATGCGTAACCTGACTTTGCATCATCCTGGGACAATACTGATGTTGTCCTATCCTTACCTGACTCATACTTTCCTTTGGCTAAGTGCACGGGGCTCCAGGTGGGTGAGCCTTTTGGGTTTGATGGTAAGTTTGATTTTGGTAATGCATGTTTTGAGTCGAAAGATATTTTTGATATGGTGCGCAATCTAGTTGAGACTCGTTTGGAGGGATCGCGTAATGTATTTATTTATGAGGAGTCTCCCAGTCTTGTTTTTATGATATTGTTCTCGTCAATCCCGTTGATCATTCCCGTGTTTCCCCTAAGTGTTCACAACCCTCTATTTCCCTCGAGTATTCTTTAGATGCACCCATTGATAATCCTAAGATTTATGATTTTAATGTTGACTTGGGCTATGAGGATAACGAGTTTAATGTGCTTGGTGGGAATGTTGATAATTTTCTTTCCCTAGGTTACTTTAGTGCGTTTAATGCCTCCCTTGACCCATATTGCATGTACCTAGAGGGCTTGCCTAAGAAAATCATGTGGACTATATTCTTTAATCTTTTCTACAATTTTTCTATGTCTATAAGAAGGTTAAGAGGATATTCGATGTCTTTGGTGTGATTTTGGTTGTTGTCTCTTGCCTTATATTTCTGAATTGCGGTCTCAGGAGTTTGATAAACTCCTGCATGCTTTAATGGCATCTGCTCTTATTAGCCGAGTTTTGACAATGTGATGGAGTGGCTGATACTCCATCTGCCTCGGTTATTACGTGGCCGCATAACTTAGGCTGCATATCGGATTGCATTAGTGTTTTGCATTTAGTTAAACTTTTAGGTTTGCATATGGGATTGCTTGAAAAAATGGTGTGGGTTGGTGTGGGATAACATCCAATGATATGTTTGTTAGGCAAGATAGCGTTAATGAGTTTGGGTCGGTTTTGATCTGTAATCCCTTTTGGTGCTACAAACTTTGAAGGTTTTGTCAATATTTCTTATTTGACCCTTGTCTTGATGGAGAACTATTTTATCCCTTGGAGTCCTTAGCACTAATATTTGTACATTAAAATTGCTTTATGAGCTTAATGAGACTTTGGTAGATGTCCCATGAGATTTTGAGCCTTATTTGGACTAATTCATTATATTTAGTCTCATGTTTCCTTCATGTGTGTGACTCTTTCATATTGCATCTCCAAAACTTCCCAAGCTTCGTGTTCAAAACCACATTAGCATGTGCATATTTGGTGATATGACGGAGACATTTTTTCTTTGTTTGGTTATTTTAGCCACATAGCCAAATAGCCTACCCTTGTGTTACATGTTTTTCCCATTTGCTAGCCCCTTTAAACTTACATCTTTCTTTGTTGTATTCCCTTCATATTAGCCCTTGGCCAAACATATATTCCTACCTTTAAGTCAAGTCTATGGAGCATTACTTCATCTGTATAATAGGTGGTCTTGGGAATAATTTAGTTTAAGGTGGCTTTGGTATATTGGTTTGTTGAGGGATTGATGATATTGGGCATTTGCTTTTATTCCCTCTTGTTTGGGTTGTGTATACATATATTCAGTTGTGAGTTCATAGTTCATGATCTCATGCCTTTCAGTAATTGCAATTTTTATTTCACCCAAAAAAAAAGCCTAAAAAAGAAAGGAAAAAAGGAAAAAACAAATTATGTTGAAGAAAAAGAAAAAAAGGGACATAACGTCACGTTGCGAAAAAGCAAAAGAAAAAAAAAAGAGCAAAAAAAGAAAAAAACAGGAAAAAAAAAAACTAAATGCTTTGCATAGGACATGTCTATAGCTTGAGTTCCATCTTTATCAACTAATTTCCTACTTAATTGAGTTGGGTATGTTAATTGTATTTTGAGGCTTGGAGGGTTGGTGTACTTATTGGTTAATTGGTGCTTTGGTTGGATGCTCATAGTCATTTGGCTGCATAGCTCCGCATTATCCCAACATCATTTGTCAACTCCTTTTCCTTAATCCTTATAGCCCACATTACAACCCATATGAAGTCCTCCTGATTGTTTTATGCACATTGCATTCTAGTGGTGGAGAATTTGAGACTGTTGTCAAGCCTATGGTAGATTGCATCTTTGGAATGAGTCGTGAGTGAACCTATAATATATTTCAAACACATGAGCGGGAGTGCTCCATATTTCCCAAAAATCAGGTTCTGCTAGTGCATTTAGCTATACTCAATCTCATGTGCTTGCATGACATGCTTTGTGGTTCTTTAGGGGTGATCAAGTTTGATATTGAGCTTGTGGTCGTATATTTTTTCAAAAACTTTCTTTTCCTTTTGATTTTGAAATGTTTTGTGCAGTACTTAGAGTTGTTGTTGACTGTTATTCTTGTTTGTGACATGCTATAGTTTGCCTATTTTAAAGAGGTTTTTCAGTTGCATCTTTGTTGAACGGTAAATTTACCCATTTTATGTGCCTCTTTCACGCACTTTTAGCTCGTATAATAACTTAATTCTTAGGATTTTTACTTGTTTTATTTATGTTTTGTAGGAAATAACTCTAAATCAAGCAAACGTCGCGAAAAGGGACGAAGACGGGACAAAACAGCGAAAACCGACGAAAACCGTCAAAATGAGGCAAAACCGGTGGGGCAACCAATGATCACCGTGCCACCAGTGAAGTGGTACGGTGGTGCCGTGCCATGTGGCACAGTCGTGCCACCTTGGATGGTCTGGCCGTGCCACATTGCATGACCGTACCGTTCCCCAGTTTTGCCGTCTGTTCGGTTTCTATTTAAGCTTCGTTCGTAGGTCTGTTTGAGGGGGTCGCGAGAGGAGCGCACGGGACTAGCTTGGGCGTGTCTCTGGTGATTTCTACTTTAGTTTAGGCTAGATTTTAGTTAATAAGGGAGACCAGTTTAGGATTGAAAATTGTAACATTTGATTCAACCTTTGGATTTCAAGTTCTTCATCAATTCAAGACTAAGTTTTCTCCTCTTTCATCTCTCTAGTTTTTATGTTCTTGTTATTTATGTTTTGTTGATTTTGATTCTTGCATTTGTTTTATTTGATTTATATGTTTAATTTCATTGCTAATTTATGTCATTTACTTGTTTGAGTTCATTTTATTTCATTTCCTTTGCCTTCTTCTTCATGTTCTTGCACTTGTTTGGTAGTTTAGATTTTGATTTGTTTTTGATGTTTAGTTGGTAGATTGTGTTGGCTTGGGTTATGATTATCCTCTTGATGGCTAATTAATCTTGTATTTGGCCTAACCATACCCAATCTATGCCTAGAATCTAGAGTTTTTCTTCACGCCCGCCAAGTGTTTGATGAAATGCCTGTGAGGGCTTTCATCCATATTTTTGGGCGATTGACTTATGCTGAGAGGCGAGGTCAATTTGCTAGTGTGGGAGAAGGAATGGCCGAGTTCAGGACACGAAAGTAGTATCCGAATTGAGCTAGGTCCGGGCTTGCTAGTTTTGTGGTCTAGTTCGACTAACCCCACAAAAATAGGTGGTTACTCGAATTAGACTAGCCCATGACCCTTGAGAGAGTGCTTGGATGGTCTTTGATGGTGCAACCGACCATTTTTTGTTCACAGCGTAGTTTGGGTAGGTTAGGACTTGTATTGGTTAGTTGGTTCATTAATTGGTAAAATCACAATTCCAAGTTGCTTGTTTCTGTATTTGTAGCGTAGTTTAGTTTCCCCTTCTCACCCTTTGATCTCGCCTAAATTGATATGCTCTAGTGAACTCTGATAGTTAGAATCACAATTTCCTGCGGACGACATCCAAGTACTCAACGATACACCTTGCACTTGGGGTTTATAAATATTAAAACTTTTTCTTGCAACAAGTTTTTGGCGCCATTGTCGGGGAATTGGCGTTTTTCAATATTGGGGTTTACTTAGTCATTCGAGACTAGACTTTTATTTCGGAAAAAAAAGAAAAAAAATTCAAAAAAAAATCCAATGGCAATTTTCCATTTGCCCCAATGTGAGCAAGAATAATTTACCGTTATTGGGATCGTTTACATGCTTATCTTGCTCAATTTGCTTCTTGTGGATGTTTATATGGGAAATGGGAAATATTGCATGTTGTTGATGAGGGTGTGAATAGTGAGACCCGTGCTCTTTTGGAGTATTGGGATTTCTGTGCTCGAAAAGTTGATGAAGCTTGGGAATTACTTGAGTGGTTGACTAGGGATACTTATGAATTTGAGACTAGTCAATTTACTTCATCCACCCCATCCCCCTGCGTTCCTAATCATACATCTCTTGCATGTGAGATCTGCCATTGTTCTGACCATGACAGTGTTTCTTGTCCCTATCATATTTCCACCGATGGTTTTGCTAGAATTTCTAGTATCATAGAGGCTATGAACAAGCAACAAGTTGAGTTTACTGAATTTGTTAATGAACTGCGGGAGTATAACCTATCACCCGAGACTGACCCTAGTTCTAGTGCTCCTAGACTTGATGTCAATCCACGTGATGATGGTGCGTCTTTCCCTCCTCCAGGGTTCGGACTAGAGGACATGCTCGACCCTCCCTTGCCTGCTTTACCTCTTGTTGTTCCATCCCTACCTAGCACCTTTAAGGACAACACTATGACCTATCCTGATCCACCTTTCCCTTTAGCTCAGTCGACGGAGTTCGAGGTAGGTGAGACATTTTGTGTTGGTGCTAGTATCGATGGGGATGATTTACGTCTTGTGTCAGATGATACTTTTAGTGAGGTGTAGGATCTCGCCCAGATTCTCGAGGAGGAGTCCTGTGTGGATGCTGTGGCTGTAGTTTTATCTAGTCCTGATCTTACTAACCACGTATCCCTCAACCCCCTTGATATTTCTCATGCTTCTTCATGTTCACTACCCTCCCCTTGCCCTCAGTATTGTGACCTCTCACCAATCGATTCTCTTGTGGTGCTCAAGGGGAATGTGGTTGACTGTTCTGAGTCTCTAGGTACTTTTAGAGGGTATGACCCCTTCCTTGATCCTTATCGTCTGTACCTAAAGGGCATGCCTGGAGAAATCGCATTGATTATTGGATTCGATTATTCTGCTGATTTCTCCCAGGTGTTTTGTGAGTTTGAGAGGGGACTAGCTTTGTTTGCTCCATCTTCACCAGTGTTCTCTTACTTATACCATTCTGAGCTGTATGCAGCATTGCATGATAAGCTCTTACAAGCTGTTGTTTTCTTTCCTTTTCTTTTTGTTTAGTTGTGGATATTAGGATTCTGTTGTTGTTGGTGATAATCTTGAGTTGAAATCTGGGATGATGTTGAGCCATTGATGGCTATGATCATCATTTTTGTGTTTTTTGTGGATATTTGTGTGTTGTGATTGGTGGTATTGATGGATAGGTATATGTTGTTGTGCGTGTTTATTTTGTTTTGTGTGTCTTGTGTGTCATTTTTGTCTTCTGTGTTTTGTATGTTTTGCGGATGGTGATGACTCATAGCTCCCAATGAGAACATTGTGAGATTTAGGTGTAGGGGTGAGGTCATCTCCCCTTTTATTCTTGTCTTTGTGAAATTTTCATTTTTTTGTGTAAATTTTTTAATTTTTCTCTGTTTTGTATAATTTTTCTTTTCCTTTTGAATTTAGGGGAGTTTTGTACTATTTTGATCAGCCTTGATCTCCGATACCTTGACTATTAGCTCGTATATAAGTATAATGTGCGTGATAGATATTCATCTCCAGTTTGTCGTTTTAGGCCTCAGTTCTAACTCCAACAGTCCATTATAATTTTGCAATCCAGTCCTGATTTATGTATTATCATCATCCTACATTCTTAATCATCCATGATTGACTTTCCCACTTACCTACTGCACAGTTCCCTTTATATATGCTGGCACCCCCTTTTCCAAAACAAAAGCAAAAGCAAATAAATTCAAGCGCTATTGGGTGTATCCCTTTGAAGCGCGACATGAGTTTGTATTGAAAAAAATAATGAAGAAAAAAAAAGTGGGGAAGAAAAGAGTTGGAAATGACAAGTACCCCTTTGAGGCATGCGCTACTGGGTGTTACCTTTGAGGCAATACTGCTACTGGGGAAGCCTGCTTTTCATGCTAGCCATTCAAAAAGGTAGCTTGTGTCAGTTGCAGGGGATTGAGTTCGATTTTGGTAGGCCAAAGTCTTAAGGTGATGATACACTTGCACACAGGCACCAGGAAGGATTCATTATTTTCATACGTCGTGGGGTGAAAAGCTGATGTCTGGATGTCATTCTTTGGAATGACGTGTCCTGAAATGCATATAATGCTTGTGTACAGACTGATACTTGAGCTACTAGGGGGTTTTGGTTGATCCGAACGTGTACAGTTCACCCTGATGTATATATTTTATTTTGTCATTTTCATTTTTCGATTTTTGTTTCTCTTTTCTTTGTTTTTCCTTTTTGAGATTTCGTGGGTATATCTTCTGCAAACCCTCACGAGACCTTACTCGTCCACTTGGGATGACCAAGGGGTTTAAAGGGCTTGTTGTATACGATAAATGCAACCGTGATTCCTACGAAAGTGAGTTCGTTATTTACTTTAGTTTTTCTTTTATTTTGCTCGAGGACGGGCAAAAGATAGGTGTGGGGGCGTGTTGAACGATAAATTTATCCATTTTACGTGTCTCTTTCACCCACTTTTAGCTCATATAATAACTTAATTCGCAGATTTTTACTTGTTTTATTTATGTTTTGTAAGAAATAACTCCAAATCAAGCAAACGTCACGAAAAGGGACGAAGACGGGACAAAACAGCAAAAACCGACGAAAACCGGCAAAAGGAGGCAAAACCGGGGGGGCGACCAATGACCACCGTGCCACCAGTGAAGTAGCACGGTGGTGCTGTGCCATGTGGCACGGCCGTGCCACCTTGGTACGGTCTGGCCGTGCCACATGCCACAACCGTGCCACTCCCCAGTTTTGCCGTCTGCTCGGTTTTTATTTAAGCTTCGTTTGGGCGTCTATTTGAGGGGGTCGCGAGAGGAGCGCACGGGACTAGCTTGGGCGTGTCTCTGGTGAT
>NCQT01081792.1:0-15273 GCA_002740465.1 Stenocereus thurberi | reverse complement strand
AGGCTCTGCTGGTCCATTTGGCTCTGATCAATTCCATACGCTTACATGATGTGCTTTGTGGTTATTTAGGGGTGATCAAGTTTGATGTCGAGCTTGTGGTCTTGTACTTTTTCGAAAACCTTCTCTTCCCCTGATTTTGAAATGTTTTGCACATTACTTGGGGTAGCCGTTGATTGGTATTCTCACTTGTGATATGCCATGACTTGCCTACTTAAAGGAGATTGTTATGTATTTAAGTCCTCGATGCATCTCCCCTTGTCAGTTTTCTCTAGTGTTTGCTTGAGGACAAGCGATGGCTTAAGCATAGGAGAGTTTGATAAGTCCTTAAAGTGCACTCTATTTTGAGGTCATTTTGTGCGATTTTTCGGGGGAATTATGTGTTTTATGCTATATTATGCACTTCTTTCTGCTTTAACACTCGTGTATGGTTTTTTTTTTTTTGTGTTTGTAGGATTCTACAACCTATTTTCCCTCACTTTGGTCCCAATTGAGTGTATTTTGACACCCTACAGTTGCCCTAATTTGCCATGCCTGTGGCAAAGCATGAAGAACTGAGGAATTTGAAATAGTGGCCACCACGGATGGTCTGTTGTCGTGCCCCAGTCCGTGCTAGACCTATTTCCCCCAAGTCTGTTTGGTTTCTTGCGACGGTTCAACTTTTAGGTAGCTTTAATTCCATTATTTATTACGGTTGTTCGACTTCCAGGCGATTTCGCTGTAAAAAGGCTGTCCGCAATATTGTTCCAACATCCATTCTATTTCTTCCATATTCCATTTCGTCTAGTTACGATTTGGATTAGATTAGAGAGAAGTGGGTAGTCAAGTGAAGATTTGCAAGGATTCCATCTCGGGTTTACACGACGGTTCAAGCATGTTAAGTGGTTGAGCATTTCTTTTCTCGTCTCTTCTGTTCTCTTCTCTTTTGCCATTATCTTTGGATTTATGATTTGTAATTTTGATTATCTTTTGTTGTTTTGATTTTGGATTTATGTAAACAATCGTTAAAGTCTTGATTTATTGTTCATCTCTTTGAGTATTTTGGAATTGTTAGATTGTTTTATCGAATCATAGAAGATTATTATCTTGTGAGAAACTTGATCACTTTCTTACATGTTTTGGGTACTGGATGAAGAACTGAAAGGTGAAATTCAATACTAGAACCCTAAGATTTGACTTGATTATATGGAGTCTTAAGAAAGTCACACTGGTTGAGAAACCACAAATATGATAATCGCATGCACCACGAACCTAAACAAATCGAAAGTCCTTCAGAAATGGTAATTGGTTAGATTTAGGGATTTCACTTCATCTTGATAGAGGGTTGTGATACTTCAATTATCAGTTTTAAAACAATCTATTGGAGAAGAAATGCTTGATTGATACATGAATTGAGAGATTGCATGTTTTGTATAATTCCTTGATTATTTGTCGGTAGATTAGATAATGGATTAGTTTCTTTTCAAATCTCAAACGTAGGGGATAAAGTCCAATAGATTAACCTAGTCCTTATGACAGATGACCTTGATTTGATACAACGCCACCGCTTGCTTGCAACTCTACCAAGTTTTTGGCACCGTTGCCAGGGAACTAGTATCAAATATTGGGTTTTTCTCGATATGCTTGGCCAAGCATTTCATTTTTCTTTAGAAAAAAATCCCCAAAAAAATGGAAATTTTAAAAAAATGAGATAAAAAATATTCGAGGAAAAAAGATGGTTATTCTCCATTTTTCCTAATTTGAGCATGAATTATTTTGATGGTATTTTAAGCGCTCACATGCTTTTCTTTCTGAATGTGATTATGATGTTGGTAAATAGGAAATTGTGGACATTGTTGATGAGGGTGTGAATAATAAAACCCGTATTCTTTTAGAGTACAGGGATTTTCATGGTAAAAATGTTGATGAAGCATTATATTTGCTTGGATGGTTGCTTGGGATTCATTTGAATTTGAGAAGGCTAGTCGTGTTTCTAGATGTTCATGTCCTAATCCATGTGCATTTTGTGATCTTATTATACTCCTTTTTGGTATGATTTGTGTAATTTTTCTGACCATGAAACTAATCCGTGTCCTTATTATGCATGCTATGCCAACCTAGCTTTGCATCATCCGTGGATAATACTAATGTTGTCCTGACCTTGCCTAATTCATCCTTTCCTTTAGCTCAGTGGACGGGGCTTGAGGTAGGTGAGCTTTTTGGGATAGTTGCTAGGTTTAGTGTTAGTGATGCATATTTTGAGTTAGAGGATACTTTTTATGAGGTGTATGATCTAGTTGAGATGCCTTTAGAGGATTCACATGATGTGTTTATGTACGAGGTGTCTCCTAGCCTAGGCTTTGAATATTGTCCTTACGTATTTGCAACCCTCTCCTTCCTACGAGAAGTATATCAATGTGCCCATTGATAATCCTATGATTTGTGATGCTAATGTTGATTTGGGCTATGAGGATAACCTGTTCAATATGCTTGGTGGGAATGTTGACAATTTTATGTCCTTAGGTTACTTTAATGGCTATAAAGCCTCCCTCAATCCATATTACATGTACCTAGTGGATAAGCCTAGAAAAATAATGTGGAATAATTTCTTTGATTTCTCTTTTGACTTTTCTATTGTATTTGGTTTCATAAGGAGGGCGCTAACTTTTTTCAAAGTTCTTACCTTGATGGTCTTTCACTGCCATGCTTGCGAATCCCATGTTGTGGCATTCGATAAGCTTTTGCTAGCCTTGACTATGTTTGATTNNNTGAGCCATGTCTTGAAGTTGTGATGGAGTGGTTGATGCTCTGTTTGGCCTGTTTGCGAGGAGGCCTTAGCTTAGGTGCATCCAACACCTAACCTGGTGAGATCATTATGTTTTGTTTCCTTTCCCTTCTTTTATTTTCTTTCCTTTGAATAATAATACTTTATCCAAGCATGGGGGAACCGTAGTGTAACACCCCCAAACCCTAGGACTAGGAGCATTACGTTTTTCTCGAATCATACTTAACTTCTAGGGTGAAACGGGCAGAGTTTTCCCTAAAAACTTATCATTTCACAAGCTAGAAGCCTTACAATACATCCGTGCATTGAATAAAAACATATAAAACTTCTAAAATAAGCTCAATGATTACATACCGGAGTCCACAGCTCACTCACCTAGAGTACGCCAACCAATAAAATTCATAATAAAGTAGGAAACAAAGGGGTTACAACTAAACGGATCATATATTCGGAGTACTGGGATTTACATCCCAAAATGTATCTAACTTTAGCTAAAGAAATGATAACTGACAAATTAGATGGTTGGCTCACATGGCTACACAGAGTAACTCCTAAATCGAATGCACTACATGAGCTAGAATACTTGTTTACATATGTTTACAAACTAAGAACACATTCTATAACATCATTAAATAGCAAGACCACTCCACTGTGAGCACACATGACTCCCCTTTAAGCAAGGGTAACTTCCATTTCAACATAAATGAATTGACTTCTGCTTATCACAAAGAAAACCTGGGAAAAAAGGGGAAAGAGTAATAGGATGAGCAACAATATGCTTAGTGAGTATTCCCCATCTCCTTAAAACCAAAACTGTTGTAGGCAATAATATCATTAATAGTCACATATCACGTATTTATGTATTACCATCATATTTGGCGAATAGTCCCAAGGACAAATTATTACCCATAAACTTCATTCTAGCAACTCAAACTCATTTCTAGGTCCCTAAATGACCAAATCTCTTTACTAACAAGCACTTAAGCACATAAACGAGCAATGAGGACTATCATGAAACTTTCTTTCAGTGAATGAATGCTTTTGAAACTTATATGCTCGATGCTTCACAAGAACATGGCCGTACTTGGGATTTCATTCAAATTATTCTTGCTCATTCATAAGACATGCAGGATATGCATAGGAATCTTCCTTTTTCGTAAAAACACTTTACTTAGCCTTACTTGAAATTTCATTCACAGGGCATGCATAGGATATACACATTTCAAATCTCATTCAGATCTCGTTCATAAGATATGCACACAATATGCACAGAAAGCTTTCATTCTTTTCTTGAAAACACTTTACTTAGCCTCTTGAGGCTCATAAAACCACTTTACTTAGCCTCTTGTGGCTCACAAAAGCACTTTACTTAGCCTCTTGAGGCTCATATTCCTTAAAAAGAAATTTCTTTCGTATTGACCTTCTAATGACCCTTATGAGCTTTCATAACTTATTCATACTGGCTTCTTAATGGCCCTTAAAATCTTTCTTTTTTCGGAAATACTTAAAATGATGAAATGCCAACTGCTTGTCTTACTTATTAGCAAAATACTCTTGGGATAAGATCATCATAATGTGCTGATGGGTTGAGATCCTTCTCAACCCCTGGTGACATTATCCTCACCCATAAGCTCTTGCTTCCCAAGGTGGCTGCATAATTGTACCTTACATACACCCTCGTCAGGGTCCCACTACTGCGACGTACGGTCTAGGCTAGAGATTCTCCCGTTCTAGCAGGTTCACTCCCATCTTACATACATACTTCAGCATGTAATCTTAGCCAATTTAAAGCGTATGGTCATAGCGGCTAATAAGTTTGATGTCTCTTATATCGAAATCATTTATCATACAACTCACTCCTTTGTAAAATTCCTTAGAGATTCTCCTGTTCTAGTACGTTCACTCGCAAAACTATACTTGTATAGTTAAAATAGGCCATTGTCCGCTAACAGTTATGGCTATTATCATTTCAAACCATGAAAACCCTCTTTTTCAAAACTCTCTCTCACACGCATAATGTAGCTTGATGACATGGAAGGGGAGGGGTTCACACATAACACATTCAAGCACTTCATAATTCAACTTAACAGAATAAGCAACATGTGGCCTCACAATAAACATGATTGTGGTTAATCATAACCCAGGCTCCCTCCTCGCACAAAACCGACCACAAAGAACCTCAAAACTCTTATTAGTTCAACCTTATGCCATCCAACTAGCAACTTAGTTTCAGTTTCATAAGCATAGCATACCAACGTAAAAGTCATAAAGAAGGGCGTAATAGCAATGTACAACTTACCGAGCCATCAGCATCTACTCAGCGGTATATCACGGTATATGTATCATATATATCTCATTAACTTAAGCAGGGTACTCAATGGACTGAAATGAACTAATAAGGCATGAAACTAACTTGCATTCATAACTCACATTTAGGAAACAAACATATCATGCTCATTTCGTTTTCAAAACATAACTGACTATCTTAACATGCATCGACCTAAAACATTATTAGGTTGATTCAAAAAAATTTTCAAGCATGATTCAACTAACTCAACATACATCGATTGAAAGCATGTGTAGGTTGTTTCAAAGGCTACCTTAGTGAGAATCAGCTAACACAGCATACATCGATTTAAGGCACATTTAGGTCATTTCAAAAGCTACCATTAAGCGAGAACAAGCTAACTCAACATACATCGATTTAAAATATGTTTAGGTCATTCCGAAGGGTCACTTTTTGACACAAACTAATGAAACCAGAATGCATCGGTTCAAATCATTATTTATTCACATAATAGCCAATTCACTAAACATGAATCCATAAATTCTATCAAACTACGGGGCATACTTTCTGATAGCCTATACATGCAATTCCTAAGTCTGAACTCAATTGAATAGAACATGCACAATCATTTCACACAATTTTAATCAGCTTAATCAATCTTAAACTAACATGCAACTCATCAAAAGGGCTAAAACGTTTTCAAAAATACTAATACTTTAGGAGGTGAGAAACACCCACCTCGAATCCAAGCTAAGGACCCATTCTAAGGGCATTTAGGTGCTGTTGTGGATGTTTAGGACCAGGAATTCGACTGCTAACTCGCTGCCCAAACGTCATCCTCAACCCAGCCTACTCAGACCCGTTTTTAGCCCTCTAACTCAGTCTGCTTCTCACCGGAGCCATGCCTAATCACCATCGGCGGCGGTCTTGGTGGTGGTGCGCCAAGGGTTTCAAACCCTAACCCCCTAAACCATGGCCCTCACTTGACCCCTCTCTTTGTCACCAGCCGTGACTCGGGGTCATGACTGCTCGTCAGACCGGCGGTCGCCGATGTGGTGCTGCCACTGCGGTCACTATTGCCCAGCCCCCCTTTTTCTCTCTCTCTTTCGTTCAATCGTTCTCTCTCTGGTTTGTCCAAGATCGGGGTGATGAAGGGGTTTTGGGGCCGCTGCCGCTACTCGTCGGCGTCGCCTCCGGCCGTCACTCCTCACCTCCACTTCTCTCTCTCTCTCTTTCTCGGTCTTTCTCATCCTCTCTTTCGCTCCCTTTGAGCTGATGGTTCACGAGATTGGGGTGAGAAACTCCCCCGGTCGCGTTCCTCCTCCCCAAAATCAGAAAGGGGCTTTGACCCCTTTTGTTGCTTTTAATTTTCCTTTTTTCTGTACTCAATTGCTTCAACAACTCAATTCCTAATCCCAAATTCATTAACGCTTAGTCTAGGTTTGGGTTGAAACGTTCTAAAATTGGCATCCTAACTAAATTCAGGGAATGACTAAATAAGTCGAATAATGATTTCGAAGGTATGAGTTCGCATCAACTCTAGAATTTTCTAAATAATCAATGATGACAATAATAATATAAACAGTGACAAAATATTCTTTTTAATAAAATTATTGCTCATATAGGCACACAGATAATAATTTAACTTATATAGTTAATAAGAATATGAATTTTGTAACGCAGAAGGCAAGACAGTCAGCTTAACGTAAAAATAAGGAACGGGGGTCTTACACGTAGTTTCATGTCTTCCATTTTGTTTTCAGTCTGCAAACTAGTTAGAGCATGTAGGTTTAGGTTTCTGTTTTGTTTGCACTAGTGTGTTGCATTTAGTTACATTTAGGTTTGCACGTAGGATGCATGGAGCGATAGTGTGGATTGGTTTGAGACAACCTCCAATCATGTTTTTTCTAGGCATGGTAGCTTTCACAAGCTTGAATAACTTTTGATCTCCAAAATTTTAAAGGTTTTGTAAATATTTCTTATTTTGACTCTAGTCTTGACTGAGAACTATTTTGTCCCTTGGAGCTTTTAGCAATTATGTTTGTATATGGCATTCATTTGATGAGCTAATTGAGAGTCTGATAGATGTCCCGTGAGACGTTGAGCATTATTTGGACTATTTCATTATATTTAGTCTCATGTTCTTTTCATGTTGCATCTCTAGAACTTGCCTTCACTATTATTTAAAACCACATTAGCATGTGTATAGTTGATGATATGGGATAGAGGCACTTCTTTCTTTAGTCATCTTAGCCATATAGCCAAATAGTCTACCCTTGTAGTACATGTTTAACTCCTTTGCTAGCCCCTTTGAGCTTATATCCATCTTTGTTGTGAACCCTTCATATTAGCCCTTGGCCAAACACATGTTCTTAACCTTTAAGTCAAGTCTATAGAGCATCATTCCATTTATGTAGTGAGTGGTTTTGGGAATAATTGAGTTTAAGATGGCTTTAGTATATTTAAGGGATTGATGTTATTGAGCATTTAATTGTGTTTCCTTATTAGTTAGGTGGTGTATATGCATTAGATTGTCACTTGACAATTGGTGGTCCTATCCCTTTAAATAATTGAAATTCTTATTTCATTTTCCAAAACAAGAAAAAGAAAGAAAAAAATAGCGGAACATCATGTTAAAAAAGGAAAAAGGAAAAGAAAAATAATACAAAATGAAGAAAAACATAATGAATAGTTGATTGGGATTGGGCATGTAAATAACTTGAGTTCCTTTCTTTGTTAACTCATTTCCTATTTTATTCGTGGTGTATGTTCATTAAATTGTTAGGGTTTGGAGGTTTGGTAAACTTCATAGTTGGTTAGTGTTTTGTTGGTTGCTCCCTAGTCATTTAGCTAAATAGCTCCACATTGCCCAAATTTGTTAGTTCACTCCTTTCCCTTAACCCTTTGAGATCACATTACAACCCAAGTGAAGTCTTCTTGATTGTCTTGTGCACATTGTATTTTAGTGGTGGGGAATTTGAGAGTCTTGGCTAGCATATACTAGTTTGCGTCTTTGGAATGAGCGTTTACTAAACCTATCCTATATTTCAAATACGTGAGGGGGAGTGTCCCACATTTCCCACAAGTGATGCTCTACTGGTCCATTTGGCCCTAATGAATTCCTTGTGCTTCCATGATATGCTTTGTGGTTCTTTGGGGATCAAGTTCAATATCAAGCTTGTGGTCTTGCACTTTTTCGAAAACCTTCTCTTCCCCTGATTTTGAACTGCTTTGCGCATTACTTGGGTTGCCGTTGATTGACATTCTCACTTGTGAAATGCTATGATTTGCCTACTTAAAGAAGATTGTTATGTATTTAAGTCCCAAATGCATCTCCCCTTGTCGGTTTTCTCTAGTGTTTGCTTTAGGACCAGTAATGATTTAGGCATGAAAGTGCACTCTAGTTTAAGGTCATTTTGTGCAATTTTCCGGGAAAATTATGTGCTTTATGCTATATTATACACTCCTTTTTCTGTTTTAACACTCGCGTATGGTTCTTTCTGTGTTTTGCAGGATTCTACACTTTTTTGCCCTTGCCTTGATCCCGATTAGGTGCATTTTAACTCCCCATAGACCCCCCTAAGTTGCCATGCCTGTGGAAAACAATGAAGAACCAAGGAATTTTGAAATAGTGGCCACCTTGGACGGTCTGTGGTGGCCTTATTTTCTCCGAGCCTGTTTGTTTTCTCATGACTCTTTGACTTCTGTGCAGTTTTAATTCCATTATTTCTTGCGATTACTCGACTTCCAGGTGGTTTCGCTATAAAAAGGCTGTTTGTAATATCATTTGAACATCCATTCTATTTCCTCCATATTCCATTATGTCTAGTTAGGATTTAGATTAGATTAGAGAGAAGAGGGTAGTGAAGTGAAGACTTGTAAGGATTCCATCCTGGGCTTGCACGATGATTCAAGTGCTTTAATTGGCTAAGCATTTGTTTTCTCTTCTTCTTCTCTTCTCCTCTCTTCTCTTTTCTCATTATCTTTGGATTTATGTTTGGTAATTTTATATTATCTTTTGTTGTTTTGATTTCGGATTTATGTAAATAGTGGTTAAATTCTTGATTTGTGGTTTATCTCGTTGAGTATTTTCAAATTGTTAGATTGTTTTATCAAATCTTAGAAGATTATTGTCTTATGCAAAACTTGATCACTTTCTTGCATGTTTTAGGTATTAGATAAAGAACTGAAATGTGAAATTCAATACCAGAACCCTAGGCTTTGACATGATTGTGTGGAGTCTTGAGAAACCACGAATATGATAATCGCATTCTTTACAAATCAAATCGAGAGTCCTTGAGAAATGGTAATTAGTCAAATTGAGGTATTTCACTTCAACTTGAAAGAGGGTTACAATACTTCGATTGTTGATTTTAAAGCAATCCATTGAGGAATTGATACATGAGTTGAGAGATTGCTTATTTTGTATAATTTCTTGATTATTTATCCATAGATTTGATAATAGATTAGTTTCTTTCCAAAACTCAAACTTAGATTAGCCTATCTTAAAGTCCAATAGATCAACCTAGAGCTTGTGGGAGGCAGCCTTGATTTGCCATAACGCCACCGTGTGCTTGTGACTCTGCCAATAACATCACAAAATTTTAATTTGAACTACGTGCAAATTTTATCGTGATGGAGTGCTATTTTTTGGAGCCTAATTCTTTTGGGCCCATTTAGTGGCCTAAAAAGATGCTGCAAGTGAATTAAGTTAATTACCATTATTTATGCCTAGTTATAGCTAGTAAAAAGATCTGAAGGACATTTGTCATTCAAATGATCACCACAAATCTAGCAAAGGCCAAAACTAATTTTTCTTCTTCTTGTCCGCCTCTTCTCCTCCACCCACGCCCCTTTGTTCTACTTCTACCCCTACCCCTACTGGCTGCTATTCCCACCTACTGCCGTCGACTAGCCATTATCGTCGGTCTCCGACAAGCGCAGCCACTGCTAGCACCAAACGCCACCTCTATCTCTCTCTTTTAAGCTCTCAAGTGAGGTAAAATCCTAACTCCATCTTAATTTATTTTTGATTTTTGTGATTGTTTTAATTATGATTTGTGCTCATATAATTAAAATAAATGCTAGCATACAATTTTTATTGCATTTGGAGATGTTGGATCTTATGAATAGTTGAGCTTGAACTTTATTAAGTGAGTTTGAATAAAGAAAGTGTGAATTTGAGTTTGTTTATCTAATTATTGTGAACTTAGGTATGAAAAATGAATTTAAGGTTATGGGTGATCATATTAAATCCATAAGTGACCAAAAGAGGTTGTTTGATTTAATAATGCAAGTGAGTGAGTGATCATATTAAATCCATAAGTGTGAATTTGAGTTTGTTTATCTAATTGTTGTGAACCCATAAGTGACCAAAAGAGGTTGTTCGCTTTAATGATGCAAGTAAGTGAGTTTATGAGAGCATTTTGATTATGTGAAGAAAGTATTGAAAAATGTGTAAGGTTGATCATAAAGTAATTTTTGATTATTGTGGCTAACATAAGGTAATGACAGGAAGGAGACAAAGGTTAATAGGCCTTAAAGGGGCATTTAGCTTGATTTATGAGAGAAGAAAGAAATTAAGAAAATTTAAAGTATTATTAAGAGTTTTGAATGATTATTAATGTTGCTAAGTTTGATGACTTTGATAGCGCTTAGAAACTTACTTGGGTTGAAAAACTGAGCTAAATGGACATGTGAATAAAAGGGGGGAAGTGGGGAAAGGCCAAGTTGGGGTGAGTAAAGCTATCCCGAACCTAACTACACCCCTCTTGGCCTGAAACCCTTATTATTTGTCTTAGAAATATAAAAAAACCCATATTTCATTTATAACCATCGCAACCTTTTTAGTATAACCTCTATTATTTTACTTTGGTCTGTTTTACTCTAAATTGTTTTACCTCGAGTAAAACTACCTTAATTTACTTAGTTTTAGAATCTTCTTAGTGTAACTTAGCTTATATTGAATGGTTTGAGCTATGGATGCCATTTAATTGATAAATTTATAAAAAGTGACAAATTATGAGAGCTTATTAACTACATGTACTTGAAATTACATTTTGAATTAGAATCGGGGCCTAATCTATCATTTCTCATTGTGCATAAATATTATTAAGTGAGATTGTATTTTAAAAACCCTTGGTACGTCCATTGCCTGTGCAATTAGAAATCAAAATATATTTATTAAAGTTATAATATCTTCATAAGTATATCAATGAATCAATTTATTAAGTAATTTATCACCTAATTAGTGATCTCATCAGTTATCATTTGTAGGGCATTCATCTCTAGTTACCTACGCAGTCTTAGACCAGGTCTCCCAATTGGCTTTGGAGGTTTACACCTATCTATAAATCATAACAGTTACCAGGGGTTCATTGCCAAATAATAACGAGCAATACAAATTTTACGTCCATCTTATTCACTGTTTTAAATCAACATGAATTGCAAAACGTACGCCCAGCCAATTTTTTAGTGATCATTTAACAATACATGAATGCATGTATTAAGTTTTGGCTCAAATTTCGAAATGTTGGTCATGTTTTGTTTCAAACAAATGCTTAGTGAATTATCCTCGCTAGCAAACCAGCTGAAGAAAGTAAGTGAGCAAGGGAGTCTAGATGGATCAGTAGTGTTGTTAGTTCATAAATAATTTGGGAGCTATATTTTGAGATCTTCAGTTGATGGAATTGTAAACTCTATGGGTAATTGTTCTATTATGGTTCGTAAACCTTATGATGCTTGGCAGCTATTCGTATGAGGTTTTGATAATGTTTGAATGTGTATGGTTGTAAATTGTACTTAACTATGTTATATCTAGTGCACATACATAAAGCCTTCTCCTTCTCGACAGCGGTAATGCCTTAGCCACTAGGTTTATCATTTCTAATTAATGGAATAATTAAAGATTATACAAACAGTGAGACGTTCACATTGGGGGTATTATGAGAATGATGCACTTCTACGTTCTCAAAGAATGATGGATAAAGAAATGATCGTATGAACGAAAACAAGCAATTGTATTCAACAATGTAGGAGAATAGATAAAGGATCTTGAATACAGAAATCACCACCAAGATTCTTAGAGCTCAACTTTCTGATCTCGAGAGATACAGATATCACCACTCTAAAGACCAAGAAAGCCTCTTGAACACCACTCTAGTGAGCTAGGCTAGAGATATGCAAGAGAGAGATATGCGCAAAAAGGGAGATAGCACTCAACCTTGCGATGACAATTCACACCACTTTATTCATTGATCACCATAGTACACATCCATGGCCTTTGATAGGGAAAATAAGACTCTAAAAATCCAGCTAACAAGTGAATTACAGTGTATCTAGACACTAGGAAAGCAAAAGACAAGAAATTAAAACAAAGCAATTAAGACATTGACTCTTTTAGAATCTAAGCCATTAAAACTCCCTCCCTTGATTGTGTAACCTCCCAAATATTCCAAAAAGGTGCTAGAATATCTGGAAATGCTGTAAATTAAGCAGTTGGAGAGGAATAAACACACACTTAATGCTTTAATCACATGCATTAAATGCAGCTGTTACAATCTGCAACAGGGTCAACTTCTCTGAGCCATAACTCCATGGATACAGATCCACATTGGACAAATGAGGTATCCTTGGAAAGCTCAAAAAGTCTAGTTTCCAATGGATCAAGTTTCATTCCCTGCTAATCGAAAGATATGGGCTGAACAATCCAAGCTGCCAAAACTGTAATTGAAAACTGGCATTTTTGATAGCTGGGCTTTGAAGGCTGATTTGAGTAGGCAAATGAAGTTCAAATGACTTGATTCATGGCTTATTAGAAATCTTATTTCTGGAACTAAAAGACCAAAGCAAAATGAAAGGCCCAACATGACATTAAGTTAGGTGACCAAGGTCAGAAACGCGAGACTTGTGCTGGGCAAAACCGAAAAATAATCCTCCGGGGTTTCAACTTGATTTCTCATGATCTTAAGAACCTTTTGAACATCCTTGGACTTGGGTTGACCGTCATCATGATCCGCCAAACGTGCATCATCCTTGCTCCCCAAAAAAAACATCCTTTAAAAAATGGCATTTTGAAGTTCAAGTAAAACTCCATAAAGTGCCTTTTACCATGGAATTCAAACAATGGAGAAGAAAAAAGATCTTGCCAAACTTGGATTTGAAATGAAGTCACCCCAAAGGAATTTGGTGCACAACGTTGTATGTGATGCCGTACGAGATGTGCATCAGAGAAGAAACCACTCATAGTATTTAACTTGCAAATTAGGGTTATCCAAGTCAATGCTGTTGTTTGATGGTTAGTAATGCTTGCATTTTGAGCATTGGTTTCATATGTATTCTAAAAGATTTTGGTTTAACAAAATATTTTCTAGAATTTTTAACGTGGGTCTCTTGGAATAAGTCTTTCCACTTGCATTTGTTCTTGCAAGGATAAGGCTACCCCACAGATGGATACTTCCTAAACTCCACGGAAGCAAGATCCACACTATGTGTGTTTATGTATTATGTGCAATGCAAGAGAATATTTTAGAGGTTTTTTAATTCCAAATGATAATAGCATGTTAAAACCTTTTTGTATTGAAGATAGATTACTAATATTAAGTAAGAAAGAATATTGCACAACAAACAACATATTATTATGACAAACATATTATTCGCAATGTTAAGAGAACTGACCCGTTCGTTGACGTGGTCGGTAGAGCGTGTCTAGGGGTCAAGCAGCCGCACCATTTTAACTAGATTAAGCAGTCGAACCAAATTGGGTCGAATATGACTCGATGGACTTTGTCACTAATTTTGTTTTTATACTTATTTTTTTATATTACACACATACTCACATTTATAAAACTACCATGGAAAATGTTTCTATCCAATATATACTCACAAAAGAAAAAGTGCAAAACAAATTTAAACAAAAATATATATAAAGTTACAACCAAGAAAGGAAAGCCAAATGTCCAGCAAGTGAGCAAGTCTCATCGGCCCAAACTGAAGGCATTGGAAACCATCCAATTCCCTAACTAGCAAACCACAAAGACCCAAAAAAGGGAGGGAAAAGGGTAAAATGAAAATCATAAGAGATATAAAGAAAACCCCTTGTCTTAACAAAGTTAGAAAAAAGGAAAAATTACATAGAGGTATCATCTGTTTATCGTAAAATGTTTTAAGGGCCCTCTAATTTAATAACTAATTATAAGGTGTCCTACATTTTGCAGTAAGTAGCAAAAAAACCCTATTTACTATTCACTTATTTGCATAAACGTCCATTTACTTTTCATATTTGTAAATTTACCCTCAATCCTTAAAAACTTACTTTCGAAAATTCAAAATTTTGGTATATGATATTTTGCTCCCTAGTTGTACCCGACGTTCTCTTTCATCTGGTATCAAAGCAACTTAACCAAAAATAATTAAGATAATTAAGCTAATTAATAACTAACTAAGCTAATTAATACAATTAATACTTGAATCATCACCTGCTTGCCCTACTCCTAATTATTCACATATTGTTCACTCTCTGAAAGGCCTTTCTCCTATGGTAGCTTAATTAAACTATACCACTGATATAGTTTTAGAATGAAAAGCTGAATTAGCAAAAATAAAGGCTGCAGTGAAGGAGCTTAAGAAACAAATATTTGTATTCACCTTTCGTTGGTCAACGAAGTTAGACATTGTGGTAAATCTACTACCAGTATTAGTACTCCTTTTAAGCATAAATACCCTTTCCAAAACCCAAAAAATAAAATTCCATTTCCTTTGCATGTGTTAAAAATTCAAAAAGAAGTAGGAAAAAATCAGGTGAAAAATCAGCTCAAAAAGTAGAAAGGAAAGAAGAAGATGGAGTATAAGCAATATACTCTTGACCAACTAAAGAATTTGTTCGAAAAAGAACAAAACCTAGAAGAATTAAACAAAATTATGAACGCAATTAGTAATAAAGATGATATATTATCTGATCGTAATAAAGAGACTAATAATGTCCAACTAGAAGAAGAAATATATCAACAGATGAATTTGATTAAAGTTAGGAGAAAAGTGGATAAGAAATATAGTAGAATGACAATAGAAGATGAGATTAATGAAATCGGAGAACAACTCGACTTAGCTGAAATAGAGACCAATCTTATTAACAATGTTGTTTCTAAACCTAAGGAATTTAGTGAACCTTCTAAAAGAAATACTTATTTCTTAAGACCTAGGTACATTCCAGCAGGACGTACAAGCA
>NCQT01081766.1:460-17890 GCA_002740465.1 Stenocereus thurberi | reverse complement strand
GAATACCCTTCTATTTGAATCAAAGCATTTGGACATCATCTGCCCCTTGAAATGGGCTGAATTCCAAAACCGTGCGAAATCTAGTTCAAAACAGCATATGACTGAAAATGAGCTTCGTTCATTGACCAATTGAACTCCAAATCTGGTAATTCTAATTGGACATTAAAGCTAAGGTCTTAAACTTGTAAGAACACTAAAAAATGAGCTCTTAAACTTGGATTAAACTTGGGAAACCAGGTAGCAAAAATCGGGTGAAAATCCGGGTGAATAACCGAGTGCATCATCTTGAATGTTCTTCACCATTTGACTTATGGCCATGGTTTTGGACCTCATTTCTTGATTGTTTTGGATCATTTGAACACTAACGGACCTCGTGGATGGACCTCCATCAATAATCACTTTACATTATAATTATCAGAAATGAATAAGGATTGAAGTTGGATGAACTGGAAGACATTTAACTATAGGGAGAAGCCAGAATATGTAACCAGGTTAAAATAGTTCCTCGAGTTTACTTTTGCTGATGCTGCTAAGGATGGGAAAATAAGATGCCCATGTGTCAATTGTGACAATTATAGTTACCAAAACAAAAAAACAATTATGCTTCATTTTCTGAGGAGTTATAATCTATGAGGGTTTCATAGGGAAAAATCTCATCATGAAGAGCCTACGAATGCCAGTCCAAAGGGTAAAAGTGATGGCGATGAGCATCAGGATCCAATGGTGCCAGTGGGTGAGGAGGATGGAGATTAAAAAATTGCCATGGTAACTGACATCACAAATACAAGAGCATTTAACATAATGAATGAGTTTGAAATGTTAAGCGGTGCTAAAATTAGTGAGTCCTCTAAAGTACTTAAGAAGTTTACGAGATTAGTAAGAGATGCTGAGAAAGAGCTATTTCTAGGATGTGAGAAATTATCAAAGGTAGAGCTCATGGTACATCTCCTCCATATAAAGTTTTAATGTGTTTCGACTGATGAGTCTCTCACAATAATACTTGAACTTTTAAGAAAGCATTTGATTTTGATGATATATTTCCAAATAATGCTTATGAAGCAAAAAAGCGTACTCGTGACCTTGGCTTGACTTATGTGAAAATTGAGGCATGTAAGAATGATTATAGACTTTATTAGAAGAAGCATGAGCATGCAGAAAAATGTTCTAAATGTTCTCATTCAAGGTGGAAGGATAAGAGAGAAGAGGCTGATGTTAGTGATGATGAAAGCGATAAAAGGGGACAGAGGAAGTACATTCCTTATAAGGTATTACATTATTTTTCTCTTGCATCAAGATTCAAAAGACTATTTATGTCAACTAAAACAGCTTCTCAAATCCGATGGCACAAGGATAAACGTCCAAATGATGGGATATTAAGGCATCCTGCTGATGCACAGGCTTGGAAGTCATTTGATGCATCCAATTTTGATTTTGTAAAGAATCCGCACAATGTGAGGTTGGGTTTATGTAGTGATGGGTTTACTCCATATGCAAACATAAATTCAACCTATAGCATTCGGCCTGTTTTTTTTTTTTGTTCCTTACAATTAACCACTTTGGATGTGTATGGAAAAGCCATATGCATTTTTAAACATGATCATCCCTGACAAAGCTCCTGCTGGAACTAATATTGATGTGTATTTGCAATGATTGATTGATGAACTTAAGACTTTGTGGGATGAGGTAAATAGGTATGACGCGTTTAAAGGTGAATATTTTAATTTATATACGGCTTTCATGTGGACAATTAATGATTTTCCTGCCCATGGTAATTTGTCTGGATGGAGTGTAAAAGGACGCCTTGCCTGCCCAGTTAGTAATAAAGACACTTGGTCATGTTACTTGCCTCATTGGAACAAACAATGCTATATGGGTTATCATAGATTCTTGGAAGTCGATTGTAGCTGGAGATTTGGGAAAAAAGCTCTTGATAACAAAAATGAAGCAGATCCTCCTCCTAAATTGTTATCTGGTGATGATGTTCTTAAGCAGATTGGCAATTTTGAAAATATTCAATTTGTCAAGGTTGAGGACAAAAGGAAGCAAACAAAACCAAAGTTGATTTACAACTGGGAGAAGACAAGTGTCTTCTTCGAATTACCTTATTGGAGGAAGAACTTGATTCGCCATAACATAGATGTTATGCATATTGAGAAGAACAATTGTGAAAGTATACTAGAAATCCTCATGAATATACTAGGAAAGACCAAAGATAATTTGAAGAGGTGCTTTCACTTGGTGCAATTGGGAATCAAAAAGAGCTTGCACCCAAAAAAGGTTGGTGACAAATATGAGATTCCTAAAGCATCATTTACATTATGTTTGAGTGAAAAAAGAGATGTACATAATTTCTTAGCAGATTTAAAGGTGCCAGATGTGTATGCATCCAATATAGGTCGATGTGTTAATGTCAATGAGGGAAAAATAACAGGGTCATTCAGGAGTCATGATTATTATATATTTATGCCATATTTGCTAGCACTTGCCTTTCATGGAAAATTAGATGCGGATATGTATGAACCGCTTGTTGATTGTCATTATTCTTTAAACAATTATGCTCGATGCCCTTAAAGGTTGATGTTTTGGAGGGACGCGAGAAGAACATTGCAATTATGGTTTACAAGCTATAGCGTGTGTTTGTTCCGTCTTTTTTTGACGTCATGGTACACTTGATGATCCACTTAGCTACTAAAGCAAAGCTCACTAGACCATTTCAATATCGTTGGATGTACCCATTTGAAAGGTACTATAGAATTCTTTTTTATCTTAAAAAACATAAGACTTTGTAAAGTATTATGCACTGCACTTATTTTACGCTTTGGTTGATGGTTAGGATCATGCACACATTAAAAGAATTTGTTCATAATAAAGCTTGTTTGGAGGGGTCAATTGCTAAAGCTTATATAACAAATGAGTGTTTAACATTTTGTTCAAGGTATTTACATAGACCTAAGACTAGATTTAATCGTCTAGAAAGGAATGAAGATGATGAAGACAAACAAGATAGGGATCAACAATTTTTACCATACTGGGTCAAGGAACTATCAAGGTTCTTTCATATGAAGATTGGAAGTGTGCTCACATTTATGTGTTAAGAAAGTATGATGAGGCACAAACTTTTATTGAGTAACAAATTTTAATGTAACTTATAATATTTTGAACATACAAAAAATCTTCATAACCATAATTTCATTTTTTTTTTGTTTGTTTATAGGGAGTATGAAAGTCTTAATACATTGCTTACTTTCACCAAGTGGTTCGAAGAGAGAGTAAGTAAAACATTGTAAGTCCAACACATCCAATTATTTTAGATAGTGATGCATCTTATTTGTTTGTCTAGATTACCCAATTTCAGAATCAACGTGATAAAAAAGCAAGTCACGAGCTCCTAATTTTGGCACAATGCCCTTTCAAGAGAGTGACTTGCTTTGATGGATATGTTGTAAATGGTTATGGATTCCACATAAAAGCACGGGCCAATAATCTTAGCATAAAAAATTGAGGCATTGTGGTGAAAGGTGATGTGAACAATAGAGAAAAAGATTACTTTGATATCCTAAAGGAGATTATAGCACTAGATTCTCGCAGCAACCATAGAGTTATTCTCTTTGAGTGTGAATGGTATGATGTGTTCCTAAAAAAATATGAGAATCAAAAGAGAAAGATATGGCATGACTACAGTGAATGTGACATGCTTTTTGGAAACAAATGAGCCATATGTCTTAGTTTTTCAATTTGAACAAGTATACTATGTGAAGGATCATGTGCATCAGAATTGACAAGTGGTGGTGAAAATGAATCCTTGCAATTTTTGTGGTATACCTTCTGATGATGAAGATGAGGGAGCAAAATCATTTTCAGCTAGTGACAATGAGATTGTTTAA
Source organism: Stenocereus thurberi (assembly GCA_002740465.1). Classification (NCBI taxonomy): domain Eukaryota; kingdom Viridiplantae; phylum Streptophyta; class Magnoliopsida; order Caryophyllales; family Cactaceae; genus Stenocereus; species Stenocereus thurberi. Next base: position 14,006 of record NCQT01081766.1, on the reverse strand, counting down.
CAAGAATATGTCCCTGTACCTAATCATGATGCAATGTATTTGGTTAGGAATGATGTAGAACCAGATGTGATGGATACTGATCTTGTGGTACAACAGCTGCAATGTCATAAAAAGAAAGGTAAAATGCAAGTTGTTGATGATAGCAGTGAATCTGGGTCAAGTGAAGAAGATGACATACCACGATTTACAGCTGAAACTAATGATTAGCATTGAAGTTGTCATTTGCTAATAGTACATCATTGTTTTTTTTTTTTAAGCTCAAATAAGATGTTTCATGCTATTTGATTACTTTTTAGAAAAAAGGCAAAACATATATAATAATGTCTTTTGGATGTTTGATTCAATTTTTTGGTACATCTTCTCTTATATGCTTCTAGATATGACTATATTTCACATATTTTGTAGTTTTAATATCCTTGGCAAGCACTTTAACTCGTTTGCACTTTATATGAAATATATTGCATAGCCTTTATTTTTGTATACATTCTAACATATGTTTTTTCTTGATTGGATATCCTCTATGTACATCACCCTAGATGGTCTGAGAAATATGGATAGGGTCAAAAAGAATCCAAATTATTCGAGTCATATTGTTCGTCAGAGTATCACAGAATATGAGAAGCAACGTGAGAGAAATATTGAGAAAAACAATAGGGTACATTAAGAACTTGGATTACCTTTTAAAAAAGCAACGAACATATAAGGCAAAGAGAACTGATTATGGAAGAACAGGAGGAGTACACACCAACTAAAGATGAAAGAGTGGATGCTGAATTGGAGGATGTGCCATATGACAATCAAAACTTCACTATGCATAGACCTACATTGGAAACATAGGCGACTTTGAGAAAATCATCCACTAGTTACAAAGCGGTAGCCTTTGGTGTATTCCCCTTCCTTGATATGAATTTTATTTAGTGAAATGCTTCCCCAATTCTATTTGAGCCCAAAAAAACCAATAATTTGCTGTGCCTATAAATTTTTGCTTTAAAAATGCATTTTACACAGTAGTTGGTGAGTGCAAACCCATAATTTGTTGTGCCTGTAAGTTTTTACCTATGTCCATTTCATTAATTTGCTGAATTTTTTACCTATTGTCTATTTCTTAATCCATGGCATTTCAATTTAAATAAGCTATTTTCATAGTATTTGATTATACGTATCAGATGAAAGAATGCATACCCAATTAGATGCACCTGAAAGACAAGTGACGAGGACTATATCAATCCCTATACTCCACACAAGTATATTCCATTTGTGCCAAACTTCTTCGATCTGATAAAACACTTCTCGAGATTCTGATTCACAAAAAGCCTATAATTGTTACAAGTTTTAGTTAAGTTTCAGCTCCTAGAGTGTATTCTGAGTAATGATTGGTGATTGCTTATATGCTGATCTTATTTGCTTTAACATTTTTCCAATTCCATATATCCTGCCTAGTCCAATAAAGTTGGATTCTAGGTCCCATTCTACACAGGGGCCTCCTTGTTTTCTCTCCAATATCCGCTGGGTGTGTTACTATATTTGACATTGTCCCTTAATAGATTATTTTCATATTATTTCATTTTGTCTAGATAAAAGAGTCCAGGTGCAATTAGATGATGTCCACCTTATCAGTCACGGAAGCACTTCATGCATACCTACATTAGAAAAACAAAGGATAAGGACAGAATCAACATCTTCACATGGTTGTATGATTATTACTTATGGTATTCTTCTTAAAGTGCAGTTTTATATACTAATATTTAACGCTGTCAATTATAGCTCATGAGTCAAATGAAATGCCTAGAGAAGACCACACAATTCCCTCGCATGATATGAAATGGGAGTTATCCGGTAAGAGTACGCATTGTATAATCTGAACAATCTGCTAACTACAATAATTTTTTCAAGACTGAAGATTATTTAATAATTCTTATGATTGAGATTTTTTTGTTAAACTTGTAAATGTAGATAGAATGATGGACAGACTTGTGAACCACAACATTGAAGATGAAAATTAGATTGAGTCATCTAATCAAGAAGGTTTGGCAAACTATTGTTTTCTCTTGTTTTTTGTTTTTTGGGGAGCGACTTTACCTTAGCTTCTTAGTTCCACTCTAAAAAGCTAGTACAAGGATTATCCTTTACATCATGTAATAAATCATAGAACATAATGAAATCGCTAAGGGCTCTAGTAAATTATCTCCATGTGCTTAAGTTTCTAGCAACAGTAGCAGGGGGCCTAAGCTTTTTATTGGAATTTTCTAACATCTTTCTCTCTCTCTCTCTCTAGAGTTCATACACAATAGCACATAGTGTAAGTTTGACACTTTTGAACGTAACAATGGCCCCATCATTGCTGAAATCATTCTAAGATTTATCTATAAGTTTCTGATCAGCACTAGCAACACGGCCTCATTGTCCAGGCGATTCATTTTGTGCTTTCAGCAATTACCTCCAGTTCCATGAATTTCTGTAGCTTCCAATATACCAATTTGACTGTCCTTTTATATAATGATCTATTATTTCACCTGATGTTATTATTATTATTTTTTAGCGATTTAAGAGGTCTTATTTTTTACCCATGTCTATTTCCTTAATTTTCTTAGCTTCCTTACCGAGACGTGCCAAACAAGGTCCCTATACTGGAAAGGGAAAAGGGATGCACATCTAACAAAAGTAGACATCGAAGTCCCTAAAGAGCTTAAGCATATTATTGGCACCAATAGCATTTAGTTTATTACTGAGGTAAGCTATTTAAGGAAACAATTAATGCCCCTAGATGTGGAAAAGTAGGATGACATACAACCGGATAAAAAGAGGAAGTATTTCATGAAGTTAATGGCTTTTTCTCTAATACTAACTTTTCCTTGTCCACTTATGTCTTCCAAATAGTTTCATCATTAATAATTTATAACACATGTAGGAAATGTTTAAATTACCCTAAGATTGTCATGTCGATAATGTTATAGACGTCGCTGATTGTCGGGATCATCCGCTGAAAGAAGTGAACCCTGATAAATGAAAATGGTTATTAAATTATTGGGACACTGATAAGCTAAGAGTAAGTTCAAGGTTCTTTTCATTATATCATTTGAACATGTCCATTTGTCATAATCTTGATATAATAATAAATACAATTTCTAATGTTTACCCTTTATGGTTTTTCCCATTTTTTGTAGCGTCAAAGTGAGACAAACAGTAAAAATCAAACATATCAGAAAATGGTTGCAAAGTTGGCGCAAAATCAATTGCTAGCACCTTTTATGCGATGGTAACTTAGGTTTATATATACCTTTGTACTGAAATACGTACTTGGCTTTTTCTTAAAGTTTTTTTAGACCAATTATTGGCTTGCTAACTGTTGGATATAATTGCATTTTAAATAAGGTGTCTTTAAATGGTTTTAGTTGCAGAAACCAATTGATGCATTGGACAACGACTTACCTGAGGACTCTAAACCTGAAGTAGAAGAGCAGGAATAATCGTACTATTTGTGATTATGGAAAATTCAACAATAAAGAAAGATGGAAATTAGTTGGATGAGCATGCCGAGAAAGCATATGAAGACCTCCAACTATTACATCAAAAAGAGCTTGAGAACGCCCCAAGAGGCTTTTACTCATGTCCTCAAACATAGGAAGGAATCACACTATCAAGGAGGCATGGATTAAGTGGTCTTAGCTTATGTAAGTTATCAAAGCCAAGTTATCAATGAGGATGCAATTCAAGAAATGATTAATGCTGAAGTTAATAGGCAGGTTTTTGACGAACTAAAAGGCATTCATGAGTCTTATGATGCTCATCTTCGTGCTCTAAAGGAAAGATTAGGCTCTTCGCTAAGTGCATAGGTTAATATAAGTTAGAGTACAATAAGTATTATATATTTACAATGCATATATATTGCTGATGCAATAGATACTATTAATTGAGTCTTATCTTATATATGGATTATGAACAGCGACAATCAAGTGGATCTTCATATCCTTGATCTTCTTCCATGGGCAACACTCCTAGCGGACAATAGTACAGGTATGTCGACTTTGTTAAGAAATGAAATTGGTAGTGTTGTTTCTTGGCTTTTATGGCCATTTTAGTAGAGGCTTACAATGATATTTCAAGGTTCAGGGGTGTAATATGTGATAAGTGCTTTATATGTACATCTTTTTAGGGCTACTTTGCCTCATTTTTAGGAGAATTTTGTGTTTAATGATGTTATTTACTCTCCTATTCTCGATTTATGCTTATGTATAGTTATTTTATGTGTTTTGCAAGATTTTTAGTTTTTTACCCAGCATTTGCCCTTTAGCGGCTATGTTTTAGGCTCTCCCACGGTTACCCATGTTATGCCACGACCGTAGAGCAAAGAAAGAGAAAATTCCAGATCCAGCGCAGACCACGGTTAGCTCGTGGTAGAGCCCACTGACCGTAGTGTGCCTGTAACTGTAGCCTCTTCACTTTTCCTTGGCTATGTGGCTGAGATCAACTAAACTTCCCTATAAATAGAGACATTCTGTAGCATTCTAAGGCACTCAACTTCAACTCAAAAGCAAAGCAAGAAAGTAGTTTAGTTTAGATTAGTTTTATTCTCCCAAATTTTGTTCTTAGTTTAGTTTTGAGTGAGTTTTGAGTATGAGAGTTTTGATCCTGAGGCAGTTCCAAGCCCTTAGTGGAGGCTATCTCAGTCGAGTCCATTCTGCTCAAGATTTCGTCGATCTTTTTTTGGTTAGTTTATCTTTAATCATGTCTTATTAGTTTTCTTTGTCTAGGGACTTAGTAGTTTTTGGAATTGTTATTAGATCATGTTTTGATTTTTAAAGAATTGTGCTTATTTTCATGATTGGTTCAATTTCGTTCTATTAAGTGTTTAATATGTTGTGAGTTGATGTTTGGCCATACTTTGCTTGCACAATTGAAACAATCGAGTGAACATTCGAAAGACGACAATTGGTTGTTGGGCTACTTGAATAGACATATCATAAGTTCATGTCGAAAGAGAGATTTACATGTTAGGAGGGCTAGTAAGTAATCGAATATATTCAACTTGGATTAAGTGAAATTAGTTTGAAAGAATGACGTTTGCTTAGTTTAGGCAAATTTGATTGATTTCGAAAGAACAGATCAAGTTTCTTGGTAAGGTTACAATTCCTCGGAATTAACCAATTAGAGAATTGCACATATTTATTCATTTTGATCCAATTTTTTTTCCATAACTGCGGAAATTTCTATATGTTTTTCTCCTATTGATTTAAATAAGTTTATTTGCAGTAGTTAATCCAACCAATTTGAAATCGAGTTTTGCTTAGCATATTCTGACAAGACTAGGCTTGATAGATTACTTTAGTCCATGAGGAATGATGTCTTTATCTATACTATGGACACCCATGCGGTTGCAATAGTGTTGATCAAGTTTTTAGCGCCGTTGTCGAGGACTAAATTGCTAGCTATTGAGTATTGTCTTCAGAACGTGACTAGCATTTTTATTGTTTTACTTTATTTTGTTTTCTTGTCATTTTTTCTTTTCTTGTTATTTTTCCTTTTCCTATTTAATTGCGTTGGTGGTGTTAGTGAAAGTGCTCGCAAGAATTTTTTCTAGTTTATGCGAAGTCTGATTTTGTACGAGCCTAATCTAGAAATTGAGAGAACTTTTCACGTAAGGCGGAAAAAGCAAAGGATCGAAGAGCAAAGGCGTGAAGTAAGAAGGAATTCAAGCATGGCGAGTGAAGAAAGAAGGACCCTTTGTGATTTCGTTACTCCTGGAGTCCAAGGGATCGTCTCAAGCATAGCTCGACCTGCTGTAGATGCCAACAACTACAAACTCAAGCCAGCAGTTATTTCCATGGTACAGCAATTACAATTTGGTGGAACTCCTTTGGAAGACTGGAATTTACACCTCCCAGTCTTTTTAGAGGTGTGCGATACGCTAAAGTTAAAAGGAGTCTCCAATGATGCAATTCACCTGTGCTTCTTTCCTTCCTCATTGAGAGATAAAGTAAGGGCTTGGTTGCACTCTTTGTTGTCTGATTATATAACTACTTGGGACGGGTTGACAAGAGCTTTTCTCGCCAAGTTCTTCCCTCTAAGCAAGACAACGAACCTGAGAAATCAAATCACCAACTTCCTACAAAAAGAGGACAAGATGCTCTATGAAACCTGGGAGCATTTTAAAGATTTACTGCGTTTGTGCCCCCATCATGCCCTTCACCACTGAATGATTATCCAGGCCTTTTATAACCGTGTGACCCAAGCTGTGAGGTCCACTATTGATGCGGCAGCAGGAGGGACTTTGATGAGCAAGGCCGACGATGAAGTCTATAATCTTATTGAGGAGATGGCGCTTAATAACTTTCAATGGTCCACTGAACGAGCCTAATCCAAGTGGGTTAGAGGTAATCTTAAAGTTGATGCTTTTGCTGTACTTTCTGCTAAAGTAGACGCTATGACTAAAAGACTGGACCAACTAAATGTCAATGCTATAAACTCTAGTGCCCCTCCCCCTTGTGAGATTTGTGATCCAATTAAGCATATATCTTTGTGCTGTCGAGTTGGGAGTGCTTTTTCCCAAGGTCCCGATGAAGTTAATTATGTTCAAAATTTTAACCCAAGACTGACCTATGATCCTTACTCTAATACCTATAATCTAGGTTGGAAGAATTACCCGAATCTCTCTTGTAGATTGAATCCAAACCCTGTGAATATGCCCCTATGAATGCTAGAGTACCCCGTGGTCTTTAAAGATTCCCATTCCCTTCTCAAATGCCCCAAAAGTCAAATTTAGAGTTAATGATGGAAAACATGCTTATGGTACAACAGAAACAAGATGAGTACATTAAGTAATTAGCCACTAAGGTTGATGTGCTTACCACTCACAATATGATGTTAGAGACCCAGATTGCCCAGAAAGCTGCTTTTTCATCTACACCCCTAGATAGACCACCTAGCGAACATGGGCTTAACCCATGGGAGCAATGCAATGCAATGCAATGCTTCTACGAGGAGGCAAGGAACTAGAGAGACCTAAGGAAATTACCCACGATGAATCTTCACAAGATAAGAATAAGCTTGTTGAGAATGTTGAGAAAGAAATACCTTCACCTTCTAAGGGACTAATTGATGATGTCACCTGACAAGGTTCCTAAGGACCCTAAGACCATATCTCCAAAGCCCTACATACCACCTTTACCATTTCCCTAAAGGATGGCTAAGGCAAAACTTGATATGCAATTTGGAAAGTTTTTAGAGGTCCTTAAGAAACTCTACATAAACATACTGTTTACTAAAGCTTATGCTAAATTCCTGAAAGAAATCCTATCTAAGAAAAGAAAGCCAGAAGAACATGAAACCGTAGCTTTGACTGAAGAGTGTAGTGCAATAATTCAAAATAAGCTTCCAGCTAAGTTAAAGGATCATGGCAGTTTTTCCATTCCCTACCTAATATGGAATGTGCCTATAAACCATGCTTTGTATGATCTAGAGTCATGCATAAGCTTAATGCCCCTTTCTCTGTGTGAAAAACTTGAATTAGGAGAGTTAAGACCAACTGCTATCACCTTGTAATTAGCGGACCCTTCTATAAAATATCCCGTGGGTATTTTGGAGGATGTCCCAATAAAAGTAGGGGATTTATATATACCAGTAGACTTTGTGGTTCCAGAAATGGAAGAGGATACACGAACCCCAATCATTCCCGGGAGGCCATTTTTGGCCACTGCAGGGTGCTGCGTCGATGTAAAAATCGATACTCTAACTTTTGATGTCGGTGATGTTCATGTGGAATTTAATTTGCTAAAAGTTGCTAAGTTTCATTCTATTTCTGATGAATGTAATAATGTTGATGTGATTGGTTATTTAATACGAGAAACTACATCTAACATTAATTCTAATGATCCACTTGGGCACTTGATGTTGAATAATAGCACTATTGACGACGAAAACCCCGAAGCAGCCGAATTTGCTAAATTATTAGAAACCTCTCCACCAATTCTGCTTTCCTCTACTAAGGTGGAATTATTACAAGATAAAAGTAAATCCTCGTCTGATTGGACAAAATCTCCCGAGGTAGAGTTAAAGTCTCTCGCTTCATCAATGAGGTATGAATTCCTTGGACCAAAATCTACATATCCTGTGATTGTGAACAAATTTGAATGCTACCCAAGTTGACTCTTTGCTCAGAGTGCTTAGGAAGCATCGTAAAGCCATAGGATCCACCCTAGATGACTTAAAAGGATTCAACCTTCCCTGCGTATGCATCGAATCTTGATGGAGGACGATCATAAGCTGTCAATTGAACACCAAAGGAGATTTAACCCCAGCATGCAGGAAGTGGTTAAAAAGAAAATTTTAAAGTTGCTTAAAGCCAGCATTATCTATGCTATCTCAGATAGTGCATGGGCAAGCCTAGTCCATGTTGTACCTAAGAAAGGAGGGATGACTATCGTCAAAAATGATAATAATGAGCTAATCCCTACTAGGACTGTTATAGGGTGGCGTATGTGTATCGATCATCAAAAATTAAATAAAGCCACCTGTAAAGACCATTTTCCCCTTCCCTTCATTAACTAAATGCTTGAACGATTGGCAAAGAACTCATATTTTTTCCACTTAGATGGATATTCGGGATTCTTTCGAATCCTTATTCACCCAAATGATCAAGAAAAGAGTACCTTTGCATGTCCATATGGTGCGTATGCTTATAGACAAATACCATTTGGGTTATGTAATGCTGCTGTCCCATTTCAACGTTGCATGATGGCTATCTTTTTTGATTTTATTAAGGATATAATGGAAGTCTTTATGGATGATTTTTCTGTGTGTGGTATAACGTATGACCATTGCTTGAATAACTTACCTAAGGTTTTGCAAAGATGTAAAGATGTAAATTTGGTCTTGAATTGGGAGAAATGTCATTTTATGGCGCAAGATGGATTTATCCTTGGTCATGTTGTTTCTAACAGAGGCATTGAAGTTGACGAAGCAAAGGTGGAGGTAATTAAGAAATTGCCCCCCACTAACTTCTGTAAAAGCTATGAGAAGTTTTCTTTAAAATGTCAGTTTTTATCGACGGTTCCTAAAAGATTATTCAAGGATTACAAAACCTCTTACTCAATTGCTTATCAAGGATGTGCCTTTTGAGTTTAACGAAGAATGCTTAAGTGCTTTTCACATATTAAAAGAGGTGTTAATCATTGCCCCTATAATGCAAGCTCCAGACTGGGAGTTACCTTTCGAAATATTGTGTGATGTAAGTGACAATGCTGTAGGGGCCGTTTTAGGTCAGCGAAAGGATAATAAGCTATATGCCATATACTATGCAAGCCGCACTCTTGCCGAGACTCAAGTCAATTATGCCACGACTGAAAAGGAGTTCTTGGCAGTTGTCTTTGCCCTGGAAAAATTTTGGTCCTATTTGATCAATTACAAGGTCATCGTTTTCACGGATCATGCTGCTTGGAGACATTTAATGAAGAAATCTGATTTCAAACCTCGACTCATCCGATGGGTCCTCCTCCTTCAAGAGTTTGATTTAGAAATCAAAGACAACGTAGGATTAGCTAATGTAGCTGATGATCATCTATCTCATTTAAGCCCATAGTCCACTCCTAGTGAAGAGCTTCCCATTGATGATTCTTTACCTAATGAGATGTTATTAGCTATATCCCAACAAGCTGTTCCATGGTATACTGATATGGTGAACTTCAAAGTGTGCAGCGTGTTACCTCCAGGACTGTCTGACCAACAAAGAAAGAAGTTCTTTACAGATGTCAAATACTATATGTGGGAGGACCCTTTCCTTTATAAGCTATGTGGAGATAGGATTTATAGAAGATGCTTGCCTGAAGAAGAGGTCCGTAGTGTCTTACACCAGTGCCATGCTTCAACCTATGGTGGTCACTTTGGACCTGATAAAACCATTGTGAAAGTACTCCAAGCCGGCTTCTATTAGCCCACACTCTTTAAGGACACAAGGAAATCTGTCATGACAGGTGATAGATGTCAGTCAACAGGGAACATTTCCAAGAGGCATGAAATGCCTCAAAGTGGCATACTCCAGGTGGAGTTATTTGATGTATAGGGGATCGACTTCATGGGTTATTTTGCTCCTTCCCATAATAACCTTTATATCCTTATGGAAGTTGACTATGTTTCTAAGTGGGTCGAAGCCATTGCCTCCCCGATAAATGATTCCAAAGTTGTCCTTAAATTTCTGAAGAAAAATATTTTCGCACAATTTGGCACACCAAGAGCTCTTCTAAGTGACAATGGTACACATTTTTACAACAAGCCACTTGAGTCACTCTTCAAAGAATACGGGATATTTCATAAGGTCGATACACCTTATCATCCCCAAATAGGTCGGTAGTTGGAACTCTCGAATAGAGAATTGAATAGCATTTTAGAAAAAATGGTGGATCGGTCCCACAAAGATTAGTCCTTAAACCTTGATTATGCTCTATGGGAATATCAAACTGCTTGTAAGACTCCTCTAGGTACCACACTGTACTAGTTAGTTTTTGAAAAACCTTATCACTAGTGGAAATGGAACATAAGGCCTATTGGGCTATAAGGACACTCAATTTTGATCCAAAGCAGCAGGAGAATGAAGATTCCTGCAACTAAACGAGCTCAATGAACTAAGATTGGAGGCTTATGGAAATTTATTTATTTACAAAGAGCAAACTAAGAAATGGCATGACAAACACATTGCGATGAAGCGTTTTTAAAAAGGTGATATGGTCCTCCTATTTAACTCAAGGTTGAGATTGTTTCCGGGTAAACTGAAATCCCGATGGTCGGGACCATTTATCATTACCAAAGTTCAACCCAGTGGAGCAGTGGATATATGAAGTTAGTCTACCGAAGTTTTCACAGTCAATGGATAGCGACTAAAGCCAAATCTAGTGGGACAACCAATTGACAACGTCAATGTTCATATGCTAACTGATCCGGTTCGACCATAGAAGAAAGGGTCAAATGTGGCAAAGTTCTCGGGTAATTTCTGACCCCATCCTCCTCCACCTCCTCCTCTCTAATTATGATTTCTGCTCCTCCCCTTCCCCTTTTTATTATGATGTGCTCACATGGAGGACAATGTGTGATTCAAGCATGGGGGAGTTAGTTATCATATTTGGCATCTGATGCCTGTTTTTTTTTCTTTTTTTTTTTTGGGTGTGTGTTGTTTTTGCTTTGTATATATTTTTAGTGATAGTTTTGGTAGTTTTTGTTTTAGTTTTGTTTTAAGTAGTGCATTTAGTTTTGTTCTAGGCTGCGTTTCAGTTTCTTTCTTTTGTAAGTTTCTTTTGCATTTTAGTTTGCATTGTTTGTAGGAGCATGCCTGCATATAAAAAAACAAAAAAAATCCTTTGATGATGATTTTTAAAGATTTGCTGGCATTCTTTGGTTAGTTTGATCCTTTGATTCGCCCAGATTGTGCATAAAAGTTTGTGAATGAATTTTCAAACTGAATTCCATGTGTTTGACTATATGTTGAATGTGAATTGATTTTTCCCGTGAGTCTTTACATGAAATTCTGGCATGTGTGCTAGTGAGCTAGTTTTGACTATGGTAGATGTCTAGTGAGACTTTGAGTCTTTTGAGAATATTTATTATTATTAGTCTCATATTCTTTTTTATGTATGTCTCTTCCTTGACATTATTTCTCTAGAACTTGCCTTGATTCTCATTCAGGACCACATTTTGCATATGCATTTAGGCAATATGATTGAGGCATTTTTCTTTCTTTGATTTATTTGAAACCTACGGCCAAATAGCCACCCTTGTTATGTAATGTATCATTTGTTAGCCCCTTTGAGCCTGTAAATGTTTTTCTTGATCTAAACCTCCTACTTTTATCCCGTGGCCAAATACTTATCTTACTCTTAAGCCAAGGCTATAGGAGCATTACATTCTTTCGCATTAAGTTTGATAGGGCGTTAGTAAGATGGATTGTTATCCTTTCTAGTCAATTTTGGCTGTTTGGTGCAGAGATGCAAACATTTGATAAATCCTTTGTTTTATTGAGTAAAGTTTAGAGAAGAGTTCGATTTTAAATTTTGTTATAGAAATTCCCTTGGCTATTCCTTTTTGAAAAGAAAGAAAAAAAGAGAGAAAATCAAACAAAAAGAATGCAATAACCAAAAAAATAAAAACAAATAAACAAAAGACAAAAAAAGAGGAAAATTTTTGAAGGAAGTGATTAGCCTTGGTAGGAATGTAAGATATTTGTGATTTTCGACTCTATCTCTTTTCCTTTTGGGATTTACTTTATTAATGAGTTGATATGGTTCGAGGAGGATGTAGTATGATGCATCGGAATTGTTTAAGCTCTTAATCTATGGCTTTTAGCTCCTCATTTCCAAAAAAACATTTGTTCCCCTCTTTCCTTTACCATAAGCCTTGTTACATCCCAAAGAAAGTCCTCATGATTGTTTAATGTATTTGCATTTTAGTGGTGGTGAATTTGAGAATTTTGTCAAGCTTATGGTAGATTTGTATCAAAGGAATGAGAATTGAGAGAACCTTCATATACATACGTTGTCAAACACAGAAGTGCTGAGTGCCACATAACTATAGTGAAGCTCTACCAGCCTTTCTAATTTTGCTCGTTTCATGTGCTAGACTGATTGTATTTGACAATTGGGGCACGATTAGTTCAAGTTTTGCATTATGGTCTATTAAAACATTTTTGCACTTTCATTCCCTATTCTGTTTGTTAATGACATTTTGCATCTTTTTTGCTACCTATTGATCATCCTTGCCATTTGAATATTATCTATGTCTATCCTGGGGAGGGTGTGTATATCCTTATTCCTTGCATTGTGTGAGGATAAGCAACAGCTTAAGCATGTGGGAGTTTGATAAGTGCTTTATATGTACGTCTTTTTCGGGCTACTTTGCCTCGTTTTTAGGAGAATTTTGTGCTTAATGATGTTATTTACTCTCATGTTCTCGATTTATGCTTGGGTATAGTTATTTTATGTGTTTTGTAGGATTTTTAGTCTTTTTACCCAACATTTGCCCTTTAATGGCTGTGTTTTGGCCTCCCTCACGGTTATCTATGTTATGCCACAACCATAGAGCAAAGAAAGAGTAAAATTTCAGACCCAGCACAGGCCACGGCCAGCCCATAGTGGAGCCCACGAACCGGGGTGTGTCTGTAACTATTGCCTCTTTGTTTTCCCTAGGCTGCGTGGCTGAGATCAAAAGAAATTCTCTATAAATGGAGACATTCTACAGCATTCCAAGGCACTTAACTTCAACTCAAAAGTAAAGCAAGTAAGTAGTTTAGTTTAGATTAGTTTTATTCTCTCAAATTTGTTCTTAGTTTAGTTTTGACTGAGTTTTAAGTGCGAGAGTTTTGATCCTGAGGCGGTTCCAAGCCCTTGGTGAAGGTCATCTTTGTCGAGTCCCTTCTGCTCAAGATTTCACTGATCTTTTTTGGTTAGTTTATCTTTAATCATATATGAATATTTTTCTTAGTATAGGGATTTAGCAGTTTTTGGAATTGTTGTTGGATCATGTTTTGATTTTTAAAGAATTGTGTTTATTTTCATGATTGGTTTAATTT
>NCQT01081692.1:25565-35815 GCA_002740465.1 Stenocereus thurberi | reverse complement strand
TCTCTCAAAGTGAGTGTGCAAATCTAGTTCTATATCTTGAGTATTGGCAAACTCAACTGGTGTTCTAGTTTCCTAAACTCCTCTAGGTGGTGATTCTTTTCTGTATCCTCGAAAGAGTGAAGGAATTCGCCCAAGGATTGATTTGAGTGGCGCCTCTCGGCTTATCTCAAACACAACCCTTGAACCTATCCTTTGTTTTCTTTCTTGCTTAACCAAAAAAACCCACAAAAGATAACCTATCTTTTATTTTCTTTCTTGCTTAACCAGAAAAACCCAGAAAAGATAACATTACTTGGTCATTTGAGAGCTCATATAAATCAGAACACACTGTACCGAGCGGCGAAGAGCCGGCGTCGGTGGCCGGCGGCAGAAGGTAAGGTCGACGACGAAACCCAAGGCAGAGGGCAGCGGCCGCGGTGGTGGTGGAGCAGCGTCGTGTGCAGTTGCTTTGTGAACAGAAATCGAATGGAAATCAACAGGAAATCGAAACAGAATGGAAAACGAACGGTAATCGAACGGGCGCCGGCCGACTGTCAGAGCTGTCGAAGGTCGCCGGTCGGCGGTGAGTGGTGGCGCAGCAACAACAGGAAGGAATGTGTAGGTTTTGTGTGGAGATGAGGAGGAGGAACGAAGGCTTTACAAAAATCGAACGAAGGAGGAGGAACGAATGTGAGGAGCAGTAGGCACAAATGGCAACGAGCAACCTCTTTTTTTTTTTGGGTTTGTTTCTGTTGTTGTAGCTTGGTTCGGGTGTCAATCAATTTGTCCCAATTCTTCAATTTTCAGCCTTCCTTTATTTTTTTGTATCTTTTTCTCAAATTATTCAATACCTATAAAATAAAATAAAATGAAATAAAAACCTAACAATTGCAATTATTCTGAGCATAAATTAGGAACAAAGGTACTGTAAAAATATCATCCTTTCGGCGCCAACATAGAGTTCAGATTTTAGAGTTAACCCCAACCCATACAAAGCGAGACCACCGTCATAGGTCTTCATAAGGGGGCTAAAAAACAGATTGAAGACATTCTAACAATACAAATTAAAGAAAAACGAAGGAGGGAATTCTTTTCATTGGATAAAAATTTCCCTCTAAAACTAACCCCTTTTTAAAAATACATAAATGTCTTTTGTGGCAATTTTGGCTAATTACCACAACACACTCAAGTTTTTGTGGCAATATTAGATATGCTACAATTATTTTACTACTTTTAGATTATTGTAGCAAATTTAAATTTGCTGTAATAAATTTGCTACAAAAATTCATTTTTCTTGTAGTGCCATGCTGCTAGGACAAGATTGGATGGCTAGAACGTTAGAAGCACCAAATACACCAATTAGCTCTTCCCGGATAAATTACAGGATGTTTTTATTCACCATATATCCCATGCTCACCACGTAGCTTTGCTCAGCCCTTGGTTTAACGCATCCTGATAATGTTGCTGGATATAATTGCTTCAATGAATATATGGTTATAGCAACTAGATATTATGATGAGGAATTACTAGCTCGATTGGGAATGTTAGATGATATTCGGTGGTTATTTGTACGAGGTGGTATGGGACACTTTTTGGAAATAAAAGAGCATACATATCCGGACTTGACCTTAGAATTCCTAAGCACACTCGATGTCGAGGTCACTAGAGGGCCTCAATGTCAACCTGATACATATCATTTTATTTGCTGGACCAATTTTATAAGATGAACTTACGTACCTCTAATGGTATATTTCGTTTTCTACCTAGCATGGATTTACTAAACCGCCAAGTCCCGCCCGAATTCAACCTGAATGCATTTTGGGGTGAACTTTCGGGGAGTGTTAGGTACAGCACTAGTTCATCGAAGTGCACACATATTAGGCACCGCTGTATTGGAGTAGCCCAGCATATCTTGGCTTGTTGTTTCTTTGCTCGGGATGATAGTCTAAAAGTCCTGAGATTATTTGAGTTGTACTTTTTGTCCTATATACTTGATGGTGTCCAGCTTGACCCTAGTTCGTTTTTGGCCAGGCAGTTGCATAATGCTACTATCAGCACTAAAGGTAGGGTAGTCATAGGTGGGATTCAGACTACTATTGCCAGATTTTGGATATTGAGCCCAACCCTGAGGATAGAGTTTCTGGGTCCGAGCAACTTAATCAAGCTGCTTTTAAAATTATGAACTTTTGTAAAGTTGAGGTTGGTCGTTTATGTTGGATTTACCTTGGGTACCGGCTTTTGTCGCTTCCCAATGTCGATCAAATCATCTTACTTCATCAGGTTAACCTTCCTAGGGTACCTGGCGAACATGAGGTTGTTCGACCCACACCTTATCATCCAGCCTCTCATTCTAGTCAAGTAGGACCTAGTTCATCATCTCAACCACCCCCTCCTAACTATACCGACCTCTAAGATGCCCTTAGATCCATTCAAGAGCAGCAGGATTCACTTCGAGCGTTTGTTGCTTCTAAGAACTCCACTCTTCGAGACTTTGTCGAAGAGTGCCACGATGAGCTTCATGGGATGCTTGCTACCCAGACTCAATATTTCCAACACTATAAGGCATGTCTAGAGACCTAGCGGGATTGGCATACCTCTTATAGCCAACCACACCATCCTCCTCCACCACCTTCTTTCTGATTGCTTTGCACTACTCCCCTTCCCTTTTTCTATTTTGTGCCCATGTTGAGGGCAATGTGTGATTCAAGCATGGGACAGTTAGTCGTTATATTTGGCGTCTGATGCCTGATTTGGTTTGGTGTGCTTGTACTTTGTATATGTTGTTTGTGATAGCTTTTAGAGTTTTTAATTTAGGTTTTACTTTTGTTTAGCAATGTTTAGTAGTGCATTTGGTTTTCTTTTCATTCTAGGTGACATTTTTGTTTTTTTAAAGTTTCTTTTGCATTTTAGTTTGCATTGTTATTAGGAGCAAGCATGTGCTAAAAAATTGCATTAAAAAAACAAAAAATTTTTAATTGAAACAAAGAAAAAGAAGAGAAGCAAATCCTCCGATGATGATCTTTTGAGATTTGGTAGGCTTCTTTAGTTTAGTTTAATCCTTTGATTCGTCCAAATTGTGCATAAAAATGTTCGAGAATGAGTTTTCAAAATGATCTCCTTGTTTTGGCCACATGTTGGAGCACGAGTGGATTATCCCAAGGGTCTTTACATGAATTTTGGCATGTGTTTACTAACGAGCTCATCATGACCTTGATAGATGTCCTATGAGGCTTGGAGCTTTTAGATACAATTTATCAATTTGGTCTCATATTTTCTTTCATGTGTGACTCTTCATTGACATCATTTCTCTAGAACTTACTTTGATGCTCATTCAAGATTACGTTTCGCATACCCATTTAGGCAATATTATTGAAGCATTTTTCTTTGATTTGTTAAACCCAACGGCCAAATAGCCATCTTTGTTGTATATTATATCCCTTGCTAGCCCCTTTGAGCTTGTATCCATTTTTCTTGATTTGAACCTCCTATTATATCCTACGGCCCTTAAGTCAAGATAAGAGGAGTGTTTCATTCTTTTGCATCAAGTTTGATTTAGGAGCTACGAAGGAGAGTTGAGATCTTTTAGTGGATTTTGGTTGTTTCGTAAAGGGACGTGCAATCTTGATTGATAAAAAGCAAATCCCTTGTCTAATTGTACAAAGTTTAGAGAAGAGTTAGAATTCAAAGTTCATTATGGATTTCCCTTGGCTAACTTATTTTGAAAAAAACAAAAGGAAGGGGAAAAAAAAAAAGAAGACACAAAGGAAGAGAGTGTTAGCCTTGTTGGAACTATAAATTCTTGTTATTATCAACTTTTCTCTCTTCAATTGGGGATGTATTTTATCTAAGAGGGATGTAGTATGATGCATTGGAATCGTTTAGCTCATAGTTTATGGCTTCTAGTGCCTCATTTGCAAAACATTTGTTCCCCTCTTACCTTTTCCCTTAGCCCCATTGCAACCTTATGAAAGTCCTCATGATGGTCTAGTGTATTTCCATTTTCGTGATGGCAAATTTGAGAGTCTTTTCAACCTTATGGTAGATTTCAGTCTAAGGAATAAGAATTGAGGGAACCTTTATCTATGTATACATTTTCAAACACATGAGTGACGAGTGCCACATAACTATAATGAGGTTCTACCAGCCCTACCAGCCTCGTTTGTTTCATATGTTGAATGATAGTATTTGATGATTTGCTGGATTGGTTCAAGGCTGACATTATGGTTTATCAAGTGATTTTTGAATATTTTATTCCCTAATCTGATTGCCAATGATTTTTTTTGGGTAACCTTTTGGGCTACCTTTGGATCCGCTTTGCCATTGGAATGTTACTTATATCTATCCTAAGGAGGTTTTGTATATTTTTAATTTTTAGTATTGCTTGAGGATAAGCAATAGTTTAAGCATGGGAGAGTTTGACAAGTGTTTAATATATATATCATTTCAGGGCTTTCTTGCCGCAATTTTTAGGGGAATTATTACCTTTGAGTCATAATTTATACTCCTATTCTCGATTTATGATTAGGCATGATTGTTTGATGTGATTTGTAGGATTTTAGGCCTTTTTACCTAGCATTTGACCCTATCCTCCATAGACACCCATGTGCTGCTACACTCGTGAAGCAAGAAAAGAGCATAAAATTGATTCCAGCTAAGACCGTGGTTGGACTATGGTGTCTGTCATGGACCGTGGTGAGAGGTGAAATGTGGCCTCTTCGTTTTCCTTTGGTTGTGCGACTGGTAGCATCCTAGTTTTTCCATAAAATGACATCGTGTAGTAGAGAGAAACAACCAAGAGTAGCCTAGTTTATCTTCTTTCTCAAATTTTTGTTCTTTGTAGTTTAGATTCTTAGTTTGATTATTGTTTTAGTGAGAAATCTTACGAGTGTGTGTTTGAGTTTGAGGCGGTTTGAAGCCCTTGGTTGAAGGCTATCTCAACTAAGCCCTTCATCTCAGATTGTGCCAAAGCATTGGTTAGTTGTTCAATCTTTTATCATAAGTGAGTAGTTTTATTTTGTCTAAGGATTCAATAGTTTATGAAAGTGTAGTTGGATCATGATTTAATATATAGAATTATGTTTATTTCATGATTGGTTTAATTTCATTCTATTAAGTGATTATCATATGGTGAGTAGATTTTTAGCCAAAGTTTGCTTGCACATTAGAAATAATTGAGTGAAAAACTAAAAGGTAACATTTGATTATTAGACTGCTTGATAAAACCTGATATAACGTTGTCTCAAGAGAGAGATTTGCATATTAGAGGGCATAGAGTGTAATCGATGATGTTTAGCTTGGATTAAGACAAATTAGTTCGAAAGAATGACTTTTGCTTAGTTTAGGCAAATTTGGTTGTGTTCGAAAGAATAGACTAAATTTTTGTTGGGTAGATTATAGATACTCAAAATTAATCGATTACAGAAAAACATATCCTTATCATTTTGATCCAATCAACTTTCATAACTACATGTATTCTTAGGTATGTTTCCTCAATTGATTTTAAAAAAATAGTGAATAGAAGTTGTCTAATCGAACCCTCTTGAATTAGAGTTTTACCTAGCATATTTTGGATAAAAAAAAACTTGAAAGATTACATTGGTCCCTGAAGAGCGATCTTTTTCTCTATACTATGACTACCTATGCCCTTGCAACAGTGGTCACTTAACTTGAATATCTTGATTGGACTAGGTAGATAACATCTTGTGGATTGAAGATATGCAAAAAATTAGGACTTGAACCTTATGGAGGCCTAGCCTAAGCAATCAAGAACGCAAAAACGGGCTTGAAATCTGCTTTGAACCTAGATGCTTCTATTTATGGCCTTTTGCCAAATATGAGTAGTCGTCTATACTTTAGATGTTGATCTTGGACTCCCTGGGCTTGTTTGGTCATCTTCATTGTCTTAGGTAGGTATGACTCCATCAGCTTTGCATCCTAAAGAGTGGCGTTAGGGAGCTCGTGATTCAAGAACTCCATGTAGGAGCTTTGACCCGACATTTTGGAGTTGAGAAGACATGTTTCATGCTTAAGGATTACTACTATTGGTCAGGGATATCTAAGGATGTAGAGCACTTTGTCGAAAGGTGTTCTACTTGTCAGTTTGCCAAGAGTCACCTACGGCCCCAAGGCCATTACTCTCCCCTTCCCATACCTCAAACCCCTTAGAAATATGCGAGTCTTGATTTCATTACGAGTTTACTAAGCACTCAAAGGCACAAGATTCGGCCCCTTAAAATAACCAAGGAAATTCAAGTTCAAGCACCAATGCTCAGGCCATTGTCCAAGCATTACTCCTGCAAAGTGCTACACTAGTCGGGTATGAACCCTTGGAAAGACCCGATTTTGTCCATCTGATATCCTAAACCTACTATGGGTTTAGAGTTGATATATTTGCATAGAATGTTACCTAACCTCCTTAAGTCAAAATCCATGAAGAGGAAATACGGTTAAGTCAGCTGCTTCATAGAAATTTTGCCCTTACAAGTGAATCGTTCTAGATTGAGTTCCATTCTAATGCAGCTTACATTTGCCGCTGGTTTCCCCCGTTAAAACCCAATTTAGGCCTAATTTCTTTATTTAGCGTAATTATTGACATCCTAATGAAGTCATTAATGGCTTGAAATCAAGTCTAAATTAAGTAGAAGCAAGGCAACCAAGCCGCTTCATTTTGGCACCAAACCGGCTAATTTGATTGTTTTTTTATCTCCGGCTGAGATGTCTTCAAGGAGGAGATTTGGTCACCAACATGCCCACTTTTGTGCTAGCCTACACACCTAGGAACATCATCATTAGCCCATTTGCAGCTTTAGAAGGCTGCTCGGCCATTAGGAGGAGAGATAAAAATCCCCCTTACTTCTAATTGACCTGCTGCAGTCTAAGTCAAATGAACAATCTTCCTTTTCTCTCCCATGTGCAAGTGGATGGCTTAGGGTACTACTGACATGTTCAACCTTGAGTTTAGCCTAATTAAGCATGTAATTAGCAAGACTCATGTAGGGTGCTTCGGCTAAGTTAAACTGGTTTTGCATTCTGGTTTGTATAACCTAGATTAGAGGTTTCCTAATGACTAAGGAAACCCTTAAGCAACTAGGAAGCTAGGCACGAGCTTATTTATGTACTTGACGTCTTGCTCATTGAATCAGTAAATGAATGAAAGGCCATTTTCAGTCAAGCTTTACTCCAACCCCAGTTTGCTCTCAAACACCCAAACTAGATTATCTTTGCTTAGGCCAGGTAAAGTGGTGATCTAGTGAGTCTTAATCACTCCTTAGGTGGTTTTTGTGTATCCTAACAAGGATTAAGGTCCCTAAATGGGTTGTTGCTGGTGAATTTGTATCCAAAAACTGGATTAGTTTCTATCCAATTAAACTCATCCTAACCGGATTCTCTTAAATTCAAGGTTTCTATTTTCACTCCCTTTTGATGTACCCATGGGAAACAATGAGAGTGAGCAATTTCAAAGGCAATCCAACCCCAAGAAGGTCCAAGAGGCCATCCAAGTTGTAAGAAAACTTATAGAAGATCAAGGCCATTACCGAGTAGTTCTAGACAGCAAGTGCAGCAATGTGGTGACCCTAATCACATAGCATTAATGTGGTTTAAGCCCATTTTCTTACTTTGAGTTTTAAGTTAAGAAATTTAGCTTTCTAATAAAGCAAATTTCAAGTCCTCTGGATTTCATTTTCCCATCCAAGTCAGCTCTCAAAGTCCAGCTATACAAACTGTCCAGCTCAGCCATTTCAGTACCCTGTTTTGTGGCTCCATTTTCTCCTTCACTAAATGAACTTTGGAACCTTCAAATCCATTTTTTGAAACTATTTTGGAGTGTACTGAAAGGCTAGTAAAATAGTTTTAATTCAAATCCTTCGTTGAGGTTTCAAAAGCAAGCAAGTTCAGAAGAGGTTCAGTTTGATTGCAGTAAATAGATACTTGTCTTTATCATTGTCCAACTTTCCAAGGCTAGGAATCTGACGCTGCAATATGTCTTACTTGAAAATAGACTCTTAGAGCTTTCTCCTAGCTTTGGAATGAATCCATTTCGGTAAGTATTTTGGATGATATGCGTGTTGGAAGTTATTGCTGCAGTTCTAAAAAGTGCTGACAGCTTTTTGCTTTTGCTTTCGTACTTGCTTATTTTTTAGTCCCCTCCCCCTTTCCATTTGACCGATTGTTTTAGCCTTGTTTTTCATTGGTTTTTAACGAATGTTAAGGCCTATAAAAGTGGGGAGAACCTTAGCTTATAACTCATTTTTGAATGAATGAATTTGGGTTGAGTTTAACTCCCTTGTTTTCTCTCTACTCTTGCTTATCACTAGAATAGCTCCCCAGTGTAGTGCTTAAGAGTCCTTGAAGATCAATTGAGTGGTGATATCTTATCTCATTTGATCCTTAAGGAGAGCTCTAAGTGAACTTGGTGGTGATATCTTATCCAAGTAAGCTTAGTTTATCTTCTTGTTCGATTGTTGCTTGCAAACCCTTCCTCTTTTCTCTTTCATTTGCTGCACTACTTGAGATCCCTTCTTTGATCTTCACTTTGAGATCTTAGAGGTGCATCAAGTGGTATCAGAGCTTCGGCTACCCTATTGGTGAAGCTTCCAAACCCAAACACATCCCCAAACACAAATCTAAGACCAACCCACAAAACACTCCTGTAACCCAGCACAAACCGTTCCTAGGTAGCAAATTAGCACGGCCACACCGTGCTGATAGGCACGACCGTGCCAAGGTCCAACTTCACCATTTAAGTCCAGAAATTCAGCACGACCTGACTGTGCGGTTGAGCATGATCGTACCACCCCCAACTATTCCAAAACACACAATTTCGCCCTCAAAAGAACTAAGATGTCTTCAAGCACTTCTCTAGAAGAAAAGTTTGAGCAACTCATGAAACTAAATCCTAAAAAGGATGCTCAACTTGAGTATCTTAGGAAGCAATTAGACTAAGCTATGAGGAACAACCGATGGGATGTTCGAAGCTCTCACTCTAGTGACTCTCAATCGATGGGAGAAGAATCCGAAGGCAACCCTTTTGCTACAAGCATTGAAGACCTTGAGAGGAAGTCAAGAAGAGCAAGGAGAGGCAAGCAACTTGCCTTGGATTTCAAGGTGGGGATCCTGAAATTTGAAGGCCAACTCAACCCAGATGAGTTCATAGAGTGGATGGACACCATTGAAAGGGTCTTCAAATACAAAGATGTGCCGGATGACAAGAAGGTAAAACTCGTGGCCCTTAAACTTCGTAAGTATGCTTCGATTTGGTGGATTAATGTGGTGTCTAAGAGGGCATTAGGTCTTGGAGGAAAAGGAAGGAGAAACTTAAGGCAAAATTTCTACCTCCCCACGACCTACAAGATAACTACACGAAGCTCCATAACCTTAGACAAGAGTCTAAGAGTGTGGAGGAGTACACTCGTGAGTTTGAAAGACTTGTTACGATTTGTGACCTTAGGGGGAATGAGGACCAAACTATTGTGAGATACTTAGGAGGGTTAAATGATTCCATGAGGAATGTTATGGAATTGCAACATTATACCACTCTTGATGAGGTTTTCTCCCTAGCTCACAAGGTTGAACAATAAAAGAAAGCCAAACTTAAAATATAACTCCCTATACCTCCTCAAAGAGCCTACCTATTCAACAAGGGGAGTTTGTCCTAGACTCCTAAACCCACAAACACCCCCACATCCTCATCCCTACCCAAGCCAAACACATCCAAGCCACCCCTCAACCCACTAGAGAAAAAGAAGGTGCTACAAGTGCCAAGGTTTTGGGCACATAGCTTCGGATTCCCAAAATAGGAAAGTCATTACGTTGGTTGAGTATTAAGCGCTAGAGCAAGCCGAGTTAGGGAAGGAAGGGAGTGATAAGGAGGTTCACTTGATGGAGATGGAGGAGGAGTGTATTGAGGAGACGGATGAATAGAATTGCTTATACTTAGGAAAGCCTTGGTTGGTCAAAAAGTCCTAAACCGAGGAGAGCAACAAGAGAACATCTTCCACACCCGGTGCACCGTTAATGGCCGTCTGTGCTCACTCATTGTGGATGAAGGTAGTTGTGCCAACATGGCCTCAACTACTTTGGTGGAGGAGATCCAAATTAAGACAGAACCTCACCCATATCCATACTCAATTCAATAGCTCAATCAAGGTAAAGGTCTCCAAGTCTTTACTCATTGTCTGATTGCTTTATCTATTAGTAAAAGTTATAGAGATGAGTTGTCAAGTGACGTCCCTCCCATGGATGCTTGTCATATTTTGTTGGGGAGACCGTGG